>AYLM01000722.1:0-90980 GCA_001625345.1 Cairneyella variabilis
CCCCTCCGCATTGCAATCCTCGCATGCGACACCCCCCTCCCCAACACCCACGCCAAGTACTCCGGCTACGGCGGCGTCTTCACCTCTCTTCTCCAAGCCGGCGCCGCAGAACTCAGCTCCAGCTCCCCAGAATACGTACCTCTCTCATTTCCCTCCTCCCTCGCCCTCACAACCCACCACGTCGTGCAACTCACCCCCTCAGACCCCGAACCCTCCTACCCAGATCTCTCCACTATTGACGCGATCCTGATCTCCGGCTCGAAGCACAATTCCTTCGATAACGCGCCATGGATACTGAAGTTAGTGGATTTTGTAAAGAAAGTGTTGGAGCAAAGAAGAGTTAGGATTATTGGCGTCTGTTTTGGACATCAGATAGTGGGAAGAGCGATGGGGGTCAGGGTTGATCGGAGTGTAGAGGGGTGGGAGATTAGTGTTACGGCTATTGATTTGACGAAAAGGGGGCAGGAGGTTTTTGGGCGGCCGAGCTTGGTATGTGTTCTTGCACTAGGGTTTTTTTCACAATTGTTGAAGTTGCTTGATCTTGGGTTTTGTATAGTGCTTTGTGATGTGGTACGAAGACACAACTGCTTGAGCGCATGGCTAACGGCGTAATACTTGCACAACAGGCACTCCACCAAATGCACCGCGACATCATATACACCTACCCGCCCGACGTGGAACCTCTCGCCTACACCTCGAAATGCGAAGTCCAAGGCATGTACATTGCCAAGCGCCTAATCACCGTACAAGGCCACCCGGAGTTCAATGAAGAGATTATGCGGGAGTTGTTGGTTGCAAGACATGGGATGGGGATTTTCGACGATGAGATGTTCGCGGATGCTATGGGGAGGGTGGATAAATATCATGATGGGGTTATTGTTGCGAAGGCGTTTTTGAAATTCGCTTTAGAGGACTAAGAACTAAGAGATTTGAGGTTGGGGCTTGGAGGGAGGCAGGTTTGATGCATATTAGCGCGGTGGGATAGAACTTTGATTAAGATTTTTCATCAAAGTACGGGAAGCAAGTCCTCTTGGAGGCATATACATGCAAAGATATCTGATACCGTAGCTAAGACAATGAGAACTGAAGCAACATCTTACAATGCAATTCCGTGTACAGTACAACGCCTCAGACTTCCAACGATTACAACTCAAATTGTCCGTCAGCCAGTACGGCCTGTGCTTCGGCCTTGCTTTGGCTCTGGCTCTGTCCGCTGAGACTTGCGGCGATCAGATCAAGCCAGTGTGCCAATCTGTTCAGTCACATTAGTTCCGTTCAATTCTGCGGTACGGTGGACTTACCTGTATCCAGCCCGCGCAACCTGCAATTGAATGACAGGAATAGCAGTATTATAGTAATCATTATCCAGCTCCTGACCCTCAAGGGCATCAACGCCATTAGGCAAAACAGTCGTGCAGACAAAGGCATTTGTCTCAGTAGCCCAGGCCAAAGAGGTAGTGATTGGGTCGCTCAAATCCATGCCGTTCAACCAGCTAGCAGCCTGGCTTGCGTATAACCCAGAAGTGATCTCCTTGGTGAGGTCGTCGGCCCATTGCTCAGCGGCTGCAAGATTGTATCCGCCGACCAGCTTCTCGGGCATGTTGGTGTCCCAGATGTGGTGCAGGTTGGTGGGCTTCTCGTCCCAGATCACTTTGATGGAGTTTCCGCCTCGAGAGAGCGCTTCGTCGTGGAGAGGTTGGTGGATGTCGCCGACGAACTGGGTGGATTAGTTTTTGCTCAGGGTATCAACGTCGATATAGAACTCACGTGAACAATGAACTAGTTGAAGTTAGCAGAGATCATAGCATTTG
The DNA here is from genome assembly GCA_001625345.1 of Cairneyella variabilis. Classification (NCBI taxonomy): domain Eukaryota; kingdom Fungi; phylum Ascomycota; class Leotiomycetes; order Helotiales; genus Cairneyella; species Cairneyella variabilis. The sequence goes on from AYLM01000722.1 coordinate 1,812, forward strand.
GATTCCAATGGATTTGTACCTTAGCAGCAATGTTTCTGGTGGCAGCATCCAAAGAGGTATCGAGGATCTGGTTGGTCTACAATCACTTGTCAGTACGCTTCCCTTTCCACATCATTGATGACCTACATAATTCTGAATGGCACCAACAACACAGCCCTTATCACCACAATCTCTGCTATACTTAACACCGCAAGTCTCAGGTGGGCTATCCTCGGCGTCAATGAAGTGGAAAGGCGCAGAGAAATGTCCCGCCTTTGTGTATCTGTAGGAATCGGCCCATGTCGCAACGCTGGCAAGATAGTGATCAGTCTGGCTGTTCAAGAGAGTCTGGAAGATAGTCGTGGTGCTCTGCTGGACGAAGTTCTGCGCAACGAATGCGACAGTCTCGTGGCCGAGGGAACCCCAGGCAGCGACGTGGGGAGCTGAAGACGCCGCGAAGGCGAGAAGGCTGAGCTTCATGGTTGCGATCAGGGAATTGCAGAAGATGGGAGAAAGTACACAGCAGTGAGAGAATTGAAAGAGTGAGGGAGTGAGAGAGAGAGAGAGTGAGAGAGTGAGAGAGTGAGGGAAGTAAGCAGAGAGAATGATAAGAGAAAGAGGGACGCGCAGGGGAGCTTCTTGTGGAATAGGGCTGAGGCAGCCCATACGTTGTAAACACTCCGCGACGGCGACTGGGGGAGCTGTTTGCTGATGCGAAACAAGGCTTAGGAGGCTGGGAGCTGGAAGCGGACATTGACTCAATTGATTCGCTGAGGGAATGCGAGGGTCAGCTGCAACTGCAGGGAGGATGTACCCGAAGCTACTTCTGACGTGAAGCGCCAGGCACAGGCCGAAAGGCTAATCCTAGGCGAATCAACTTGGCACGTTCGCCTGAAGATCACCTGATCTGACTGCAGATCTGACTGCAGATCTCACTGCCGAAACGAGCGTCGTGCACAGTGGCTGCACAGTCGCCAGGGTGATTGGATTCTTTGCAGCTGATAATTGATAATCTGTGATCGAGCCGCAGGGTTGGAACTGCGGTAAAGCTATGAATGCTCGCGAAAATGGTAGAGAAGTTACAAGTCACAATTCGGTGTATGCGCTGATATAATGGTAAGATTACAAACTCGTAGAAAAGCAGTCGTGCATGGTAAGCGATGCTCCAAAGTATACAGTGATACAGATTTATACAAGATCTCTCGTTCATGGCAAGACGATTCTCGAAAGTATAGAGTAATACAGATTTTGTAAGATTACAACATTACCCCTCTATGTGCAGGCGAGTCTGTCCAAGTCCCTCATCCATGTGGGGACGTTCTTGTCCTCCAACTCCTTCAATCCGCTGCCACAAGGCTAAAAATTCACCGGGTGTATCCGGCGCATTGAATGCCGCCTGTTCAACATACGGATCCGCAATTCTCAAGCATGCTTTCATAGCTTCAGCTACAGGTCCTTCAAACAGAACAGGAGGCTCTTCTCGTTCCATCACATTTGCCCACGTTCGTATAACGCTCATACAACCTCGCTGATGCCTACTCTGAGCAACGGTAGCAAACATGAAAGCGTACATATCTGCCGAGTTGGGTTTGCCGTGACGAGGTGCCATTCGGAAAATGTCCCAGAAGCCAACCCAGTACTGTTGCCGAGCAAAGAGGTCCATTAGCCTTAATCTTGACTCATGGCTAAACAAAGGCAGATCAAGATTTTTGATGAGTACATAGAGTCGTCGCTGAATAGGTGGCAGTGGATAGCTAGGAAGATCGCATGTATCGATTGAGTCTGTGTAGATTGTTCCCGGTGGTGGATCCATAAGTACTTCTTGATAACAGGCTTCAAACAAAGTTACAAGGAGTTCCTCCTGTAAAACATTGAGGCCACGGTCATTCATTGTCTGGATGACCTCCATAGCCGCTGATAGAGCACGCCTGGGAGGGGAATGGTAATAGCCCTCTCCTTTCGCCCGTTGAAGGAAGGCACGGATTAGATGTATAAAGGCTCCCTCTGAAATTTTTATTCCAGAGACTTGTATCTCTGAGAACAGCTCGCGCAGTCTATTCGTGTCGCCGATCGGGTGTCCTAGAATTCGAGCATAAGTAAGCAGCCAAATTCTAGTCTCCGCTTCGAACTGTGTTGGGTACATAGAGAGCGTTTTGGAGAAGCAGTCCAGATAGGGACTTGCATCTCCATCGCCAATTCCCAACTGCTCTAAAGCTTGGTCTTCAGGGAGCTGCTCGAGATAGCTTTTGAGAAGATCCAAAAGCAGAGGTCTCCACTGATCATTCTGGAGCTGAGGAACGTACTGGCTATATCGAAGGAGATCAGTCCTGGCCTTCTCAAAATTCCCTGACTGAATATCCTGCATTGCAGAATCTTGGATGCTCCGCCAATCAAACTCCTCAAATCCATTCGTTGGCTGTGGCACTGATTGCACAATTCTTGAACGCACTGTTGTGTGAAGTCTCCGTATTTGTCCAAGTGTCGATTGCTGTCTGCTACTCGAAGGACTTCGCAGACCATGAGTTGGTAGAGATTGTGTCTCATCTTCAACTTCCTCAGCCTGAGGTTTCCCATTCCGTCGCAGGATACCTCCCCAAAGCTTCTCCAACTCAATATCAGCCCTCTTCTCCTCTGTCAACATTTGTACGACTATCCTCACACCATCGGTTTGACGTCCAAATCCAACAAAGTTCTGTTCTTTAGGAGCAGCCTCTGAGACCCCCCCAGCGCCTTCCACAACTCCAACATCAACACAGACCCAGCCAGTTCGTACTCCATCATCCGCATTCTCGTCAACAGAGCTTCCCATAAGCCTTGCTCTCTTGGCCTTTCGTCTCAATTTCAGCTTGAGTTCATTTCTTCCCAACAAGCCATCTGCGTCTGGCCGAAGTTTGTATGTGCTCCTCAGCCATCGACATAATCGATCTGCAGACACATGTAAATGCTTCTCGCTCCGTGCGCTGCCAATGAGCATTATCAAATTTGCCCCTAGAGCTGGTGGCGGGTCGAGTTTTCGTAGATCCAACAGGTGGAGGTCGTCGAGGCCTAAATCTACTGAGATTTGCTCTAGTAATGGTTGAAGTATAGGAGGCGGCGATGCTGGGAGGTCCGGAAGTTTTTGTCGTTCTGATAGAGGTTGTATTGATCGTTTAGGGGGTTCGACTTGGAGGTACCATGGGACGGCGGATACTCCTTTTGAAGGATTCTCATCCTCTTCCAATTTCTCGTCAAATACTTGATCTTCAATTCTTGCCTGCATGCCCTCGCTCTCCTCGCCCTTCCATTGTTGGTGCTCGTGTGAGACGTTCGATGACGGCCGCTGGCGAATTGATGGATTGGCCCGGGGAAGCCTCGAAGCTATCTGTGGTGCTCGAGTTGAAGGCCCAGCAAGAGCAGTGAAGCTCCGAATAACTGAGAATCGACAGCTGGCGCACCCAGAGGCGCGCAACGCTCTGTTGAGAACCATCTTGGCGATGTTAACTTTTTGGGGGTGGACGTGATCTTCGAATTGAGGCGAGAAAATTTATACGGCAGCCGAGGTTTGCCAAAAATGGCGTCAACCTCGTATCTTCACTCAAACCTTTCTCTCTTCTTCCACTAAAGTTCCTGTTGGCAAATCAACCTTCGGATATCAAAGACAAAGTCTCCAAGCCTATAAGAAATGCCTATCCGACGTGCCTTAGGCTTTTGAGATGGTCTAATCCCTTTCTATATCCGACTCGTGATAAGTTCCCCAATCTGGCCCTACCCATACTTCCACAAAAACGATTTTATGCTTCCTTTAACTATCCTGAGCTGCGGTACATATCAATGCTACTAACTCTCATATCGTAACGTACTTATGCCAGCCGAATGGCGAGCCCGGACAAGTGTACGGAGCTCCGAAGATAGGGGCGCCCAAGGTGGGGATGCTTGCCTGTTGACATAGGAAATGTATATCGTCACGAGGCATTACTAAGTATTTATATACCTGCCGGCACTTCTACACTCGGTTGTATTTTACACAGAAGTTCTTTCTAAGCTCCTCACATTCCCCACCCCTCTTGATTAAATGTTCCGTCGTCCTCTGTTCTATTAGCTAGTGAAATATGTCTCTGCTGACGGTCAACCCCTTCCGAGTAAGTCCTTTCTTCATATCTGAAGTTTATGCTAATGGGTTATAAGGGGCATCAAAGTCACTGAGGAGGACTTGGTGGCTGTTGCCGACAAATATGGCTATGAGTTTAAAGGAAATGAGAAAGCCGAGTTCACAACGTTGCTTGCGGCAAGTTGCAATGCTATGCAATTTGTGGAGCATATGGATGGTACAATCTCTCTTGTGATCTTAAGCAATATTATGTTTGACTGTCTTCAGACTACCAACCTGAGCCAGACCTCAATCTCACCCGCGGGAGAATATGTATATTTCTTCCATTCCACCAAAGACTCTCATGACTTACAGTCCTTCAGATACTTCCCCAAAAATGAAGACAGCCCAGACAACGCCTGGGCCTACCACTTCAATGCCGCCCACAAATCCCCTCCATCAGACCTCCTCAAAGGTAAAACACTCTGCATCAAAGACAACATCTGCGTAGCCAGCGTCGCCTGCCTAGTAGGAACCTAGGCATTCACAAGCTGGACACCCAAAACAGATGCCACAGTCGTGACCCGGATTCTAGATGCCGGTGGTATCATCACCGGCAAAGCTGTGTGCGAGAACCTCTCTACCTCAGCAGCGTCTTACACGGCAGCCACAGGACCAGTCGATAATCCGTATGCCAAAGGCTATAGTGCCGGAGGAAGCAGTTCGGGAACTGCTAATTTGGTATCGAAAGGAGAAGTTGATATGGGGATTGGTACGCACCAGGGAGGCTCGATTTGCATTCCGGCTAGTTTTTGTGGACTTGTTGGTTTTAAAGAGACTGCCGGGTTGGTGCCGTACACTGGATGTGTGAGCAATGAAGCTACCATTGACTTCGTCGGTCCGATCACGAGGAACTGTCTGGACAACGCTGTTCTCCTGGAAGTAATTGCTGGCGTTGAAGGACTTGATGACCGGCAAAGAGCTGGAACTCCATTCAGAGACCAAGTGCCAGAGTACTCGAGTATTCTGCTTGAGACGAAAGACGCAGGTGTCAAGGATCTGAAGATTGGGATCTAAAAGAATCTTTGATATCGAAGATTCTTGACAAAGGTGTGGAAGCCAAGTTCAACGCCGCAGCTGCCGTCTTCAAGGTACTGGGAGCAACTGTTGGAGAAGTCAGCGTCCCAATGCATGATATGGCACCTGCGGTCTTTGGAGCCGCCAGCAGACAAGGTGGAGTTATGGGAAGAGCAGGCAAGGCTTCGGGAAGAAGACAAGTGATGCTCACGGATCTGTATGAGAAGATGTTGCCTTGTACTGCAGAGACTATCAGCAAAGTAAGTTCCTTCTCTAGAAGACTCGTCAGCCATACATAACCCCAATTCAGATGAGCGACGTCTCGAAGAATACCCTCTTCTCTGGGGACTATTGCTGGGAGCGATTTCCCTGCGTCTACGCCAAAGCCATCAACTTGTGCAGGAAACTCACCAAAGCATACGATGCGGCTCTTGCAAAGTACGATGGTCTGATCATGCCCATAACCATCACGCCCGCTGATCCGCTCCCTTCTCCTACTAACTCAATTATCGCGAAAGTGAGCAAAATAATAGGAAATTTGGGTAACACATGCCCGTTTAACGCCGCCGGTCACCCAGCTCTGGCTTTTCCCATTGGGTTCGTGCCCGCGGAGGACGAGAAGGTGATGGTGCCGGCTAGTATGCAGATTGTTGGGAAGCACTTTGATGAGGTCACTTGTTTGAAGGTCGCGTATGCATGGGAGAACGGAAAGGATTGGAAGAGCTTTTGAGGATTTTCGTCATTGTGTAGTACTGTGTGCTTCATCTCCCATGTTGTGCATATCACAGTGCCCGGGATCTGCCAATGCCTGCAATCCATGAGTGTAGTGAAAGCCATATGTCCAGATCTCCAGCGAGTCGCATTAGCCAGAGATTTCTGCAAATCTGTTTTGAGGCCGAATCCTTTTTCCGTCCACACTACCTCGTCCCACCATACAGCAGCCGGCCCAAATGTGCTTATCATTCCTTGAAGCTACAACTACGCCGCTTCCATGTTGTCCCTTAAGTTTTCTTGTCGTCATTTAGAGTGCACGGCTCAAACTTCCCGTGGCTGTGAAACTCGCAGACACGCATCATTCGCGGATCAATCACTCTGGTCTTCTGAGCTCGGAACACCTTGATAACATCTCGAGCAAAATCCGGCTCCTCCACCAGTATATTTCCCAATTCGCTTGTGCTCCAGTTGGTTTCTGAGCAGTTCGAGCCCTTTGTGATGTACACAAATAAGTATCCGTAGTATTTGCGAAGTCCCGAGCTCTCCGATGTCAATCTGTAGCCAGCAAGAAGGCCACCCGGGCTAGGAATCAGGCCTCGGGTCTTCTGTTCCGCAACGTAATAGTCCATAAGTCGGTCCATAAGCTCTGGAATACAGAATTTCTCTGCAAGGGCAAAAAATCTATTCATATCCCAAAGCCGCGAATTCTTGGCAACACCGTCGGAATAGAGAGGTCGAATCGTGCCATGGTAAACCCAATCGAGGAGCAGATCAAAGGACTCCACCGTGTCTCCCGGAAACGTAGCCTTCCTAACAGATGCTTCTCCAAACTTGCCCTTGAACATCTTTTCGAAGTACGAGACTTTTCTGCACAGAAGCTCCTTGTGGACATGGAAGTGTTCCTTTCTCGGGCCAACGTAGAGATGGACCATTTCGGTGCCCATTGACCTGGGCGATCTTGTCAGCTTCAGTTTTTCATGAATCACCTTGTGTCTGGCTCGGCCACATACTCACGGAAGGTCGTAGATGCTGATCTCTTCAACGCCATGGTGAACCGTACTTGTCGATATCTGTAAGGTCTTTGGATACGTGAGACACCATAATCTTCTACGGTATTGGATGACTTACTGGTACGGAGTTTGGGAGGAAGTCAAGGACTTGTCACGAAGGTGCTTTTAATGAGGTTCGCAAGTTGATTTTCAGTCGAGGAAGTTGCGGCAGTTGCGGCAGTCGTGACTCGCGTTGAAGTTGACGCGTTTAGGAAGGGGGTAAGTGAGCGCAGAATTATGAGCTCAAGGTCCGCCGACATGCCGCATTCAACTCAAAGTCGGTTTCGGAAATTCTTCTGTTGTGACTTAGGGTCGGTCCGATCATATAAATTCTTAGAGTCTAAATATTATGAGAGACCAAAGATTCTTTCACTCCATAATATTGACAGCTAGGCCACCGAGACCGCAGACTTGGAAATAGTCGCGCAGAAAGCGTTAGGAGACTTTTCTACCACAAGCGGCCTTAAGATAGAATAATACCGAATATGAAATATTGAGTGAAACTTGTCGCGAATCCAGTATGTTCATTATTTATCAAACCTAGACAAGCCCGTTTCCAACACCATGAGGATCGCGATGCGGCAACTGTGTTTCCAAAGAGAGGAAGGGTGTCAATGGATCCAAGTCCCTATCACGTTAGCCATCACACACTGGGCACTCAAAATGCCGAACAGGACGAGATTGTAAAAATTCGATACAACCTGCCCTGGGCATTGGTTTCCTTCCCGACAGCAAGGCAATAAGCAAGACAGTTGAGCAAGCCATTCAGACCTTCATCGTTAACGGGACTTCAAATGTGACAAGAAACAGCCTTTATCAAATTCCAATTCGAGCTGGGAATAGATAACACAACTCATGACTTACACCTAGCTACTCGAGTGATATTCTCCCATAGACACTCGACCTTCACGCAAAACCCTGCCACTTCAAGATCACCCTTGCGTATGCAGGAAGTCGAAATCTTCAATAAAGTGGTCTGAGGCTACAAAATGTATGGCTTGCGCTTGCAGACTCGAAGACAAGTAAAGCTTGCCTAGGGTCAAAAAAACCTAATTACCATGCTTGCACTCCCTTCCAGAGCCGGACTCATCTAGAAAAGATCGAGAACGCAAAACAACTTCGAATTCGACAAGAGCCAGGGTCCTTGAGAGATCTGAAACCCAAAAATACCCAATAAGATATGGATGTTTGAAGGTACTGACGCTTCAATATCATAAGGCTTCGAAGATCCTCAAATTGCAAAGCTAATCAGGCAGTAAAGATGTCCAGACCACAAAAAAGAAGACTCGGAATTCAAAGACCCTCAGACTCCATAAAAATCCAGACTCCAAAGCTCCGTAGGCCCAGCCTTCCACCCTTGGGAGATATACAACGCCCGACGAATATTCAGCCTCAAATGTAGCGCTCGTTCCCAACTCTAATTATTGAATACCATCCATACCTCATCCCATCCGACCACGCACGCAACTCCCCCCCGTACTACGTCCCATACTGCCTCATCGGGAAAAAAGCCTCAGGCATCGGGTCAATATTCCAAACCCTCTCTACATACTCCCCCTGATCGAAAACCTCATCCCAATCTTTCCCTAACCTGTCAGGCAATTCCCACCTCCATTTCCCACTCCTCAAACACAACCTTGCCAAATGCCCTCTCTCCGTCATCCCGTCCTCAAAAACATGCACATCCCTTCTGCTCAATATCGCTAGATTATTGATGAATCTCACGTCTCCGGTCTGGGTCTGGAATTGGAGTGCATGCATTTGAGCAGCATTTTGGAGGATGGACAGCGCTTCGAGTTGCGTGGGCGTGGGTTTGGGGTGGTTTTCAGGGGGATGGAAGGAGGAGGAGCCGAGGAGGGATTCGATTGCGAAGTTGATTATGAGGCGAGAATTGTGGTAAAAGAGGATTGGACGCTGATGAGGATAGGGGCTGCTTGTGTTAGAAAGATGATGGGGATGGGAGTAGAGGGAAGGAGGTGGGAGACGGACTAGAAGAAATGCCAGTCAGGCTTGGCGAGTGTGTGGATCACGTCTGGGCGTGTGGCGGCGAGGGTGTTGTATACTGCGTATGAGGAGGAGAGGACGGCTCGAGCGCCGTTGGTGAGGGTTGCGCGGTCTTGGAAAGCGATTATGTCGCCTATCTCGTCGGTGTGGAAGGACTAGAGAACTTGTTAGGTCAGCACCATTCGGACTCGGACTGAGCTTACTATACTGCCATCTGAAGGCCTGGTCGCTCCGGGCTGCAGAGATGGGGAGGATTGTTCAGAGTCGCTGATCATGTGTACTACGGCATGTTTAACGAAAGCCCTTTCATGTGGTGGTGTGGTTCATACCGATCATATCCCCGCATTCCGTCTGTCGCCCTCTCAATTCGGCAATATAACTCTGTATGCCGAGGAAAGCAATGGTAGAGTCTTCCACAGAGTACTTCAGGGACCCGAGCCCACGGATAACAAAGAAACCTTTGCCTTGGTGAAGCTCATGGCAAAGTCCTTGGAGCGCCTTTTCGAGACGTGGCAAATGGAAATAGTTGTAGTTCACTAAATCTCCGTCGAGGCCAAGTTCTAGGGACGAATTTTTAGAGGTGACAGATGTTTCCGCAAAGGACGGAGACTCACTCTTGAATGCCCTCAAAGCTTCGCTTATCTCTTCGAGGTCGGCTGGAGTCAGTTCATAAACATACTGCTGTGTCTCAGTGAGATCTCTTCCAGACCAAGCCATAAGCGAATCGATATGATTCGGAAATCCTAGTGGAAGAAGCGACGATGATGGCCTTCCCTTTTCCACCTGCGACGATCCCTGCGCCGTGCGGGGCGCTTCTCCACCTTGACTGTTGAACCCCATTTTTGCAATTATCAGTCAAGTCAAAGGTTCTTTGAGGATGAATATATGACCGTGAATGAGAGGAGAGCATCTAAGATGAGAAATGAAATTGGATTCTCTTCGTTAGGAGAAATTTGGCAACGCAGATAAGCAGTTCAAAACCGGCGGGTATCAGAGGAAAAGCACGGACTGAGAGGTCCAGAAGGTTCAGAAGCAATCGAATATGTGGGGGTGTTCAGATGACTCGCATAAGTTGACTAGGATCGCATTCGTGTGCTCGTCTTCGTAGCAAGGGTCCTGGGAAACCACATCCGAGAGGTTGTGTATGACTCCAGTGCCCTAGTAATCTTAGTTGAAGATGGAATTCGGAAAACAAAAGGCGAATCTGAATGGCCACACGCGACTTGCATGCTTCTCAAAGCACTCCACAATTCAAGCAGTTTCACAAATCTCTCCGAGGTCTCAAGAAGAGCCGCGGTCAAAGGGAGGGGTAGTTGAGGCTCTGCTCATACATTTTAGTATCGTTGGCTGCAGCTCTCGAACCATCTATCATCATGATGGCTGCAGCTTATTCTGCTAGGTTCCAAAGAACCCCCATTTTGCTTGCTAGTGGCTAATGGAATTCGCAAAGGTTATTGCATGTGCTCTTCTGGAGCTCCATCCACCTTTTTGAGAATCGCAATTGGATCGGTGCGGTGGAACTTGAGCCTCATACTCCGCGCCCTGGGTCTGCTGACACGGCAATTAGCATGCTGGACTCTGCATGGCTAGCAATCCTACCTTATCAGAGCCACACAAGAAGGAGGAATCAAGGTGTTGGCCAAATGTGGCGACGTGCATAAGTAGCTGCATGTCATAAGCTTGGGCGTGGGGTCCAGTTTTTCTCGAACATTTGGGAGACGAAGTAGTACTCGTCGTCGCAATACTTTCCACTGCAAAGAGCTTCGAAGCGAGATTCTGTAAACCGAGGTTGGCAATGAATTGAAATAGACTTTAGAAAGGGGTTTACCATTCATCTTGACAAATCTAGATGTTCGCTTCATAAACTGGATTTGATCTTCGTTCAACTCGGCTCGGGAGGATGCTTTCTTGTCGTCCCAATTCAATGTAAATGGTTCCCATCCCTTGTTGCAGTAGTGGAAATGTGCCAAGAGAATGTTTGCTCCAGTATGATACTCGGCTACCATTTCGGGTCTCGCGAAACGACGCTGAGCTGTTAGAATGTTCATGAGCTGAAAGCAAATCTACTTACCTTGAAGCCATGTTTCTTCGCTTCTGTGGCATCCTTCTCCGTGATGAGTGAGCAGTTGTGCAGCAACATGAAGGTGCATAGATACACACAGAACCACGTTGCCGGCTTGTGAGTGATGAAGAGTTTTTGAAGCTGTTCCAGAATCATCCTTCTCAATGGAATTTGGATGATGTCTCTCACAATGTAACATAACTGGGCTCCCATAACTGGCGGAACTGGGATCTTCTTATGCATGGGACTAGACTTGTCAATCAAATCCCTCGACATGCCTAGAGTGTCTTCGCCGCAAATACGTTCAGAAGTAGTGTTGATGCGAGTTGCAACCCAAAGTCGGAGAACCATCTTCAACAGCTTTCTCTCGGGTTCCGTCTGTAAAGTAATATTAGCTAGCTCCGAACTGTTCGCAATCCTACTTACCAACGCATAATTTGAGGTGTGAATGGCCATACTATACGTCTCCCACATAAGATGGTCTGCCGGATTCAAAGCACTGTGGAAATGAGCAGGTCCTTCCTCGTTGATGTAAGTCTTGTAAGTCTGAATGGTCATTTCCAAATCAGCAACGGCGTAAGGTGGGATCTGCGCCCTCTTCTCCATAGTGCCATCGACCCAGTGTCTATAGAGCTGGTCACCCGGCTGAGGTACGAATCGCCGCACAATAATGTTCAAAGGGCGTGTAGTGAAGTCTTGAGTAAGCTGGATTGTTCGGACTTCCGGCGATGCCCAGCCAGTGTCACTTATAATATGAGGCTCAGATCCGGACCAGCGTTGGGTCCACTGGTTACCTGCTACTTTGCCAGCATCATTTTTGAACATTTTCACATCTGTGACTTTGTAGCGGAGACAAGGCAGGCTGGAAAATCGAGAGAAAGAAACGCCCTTGCATGTAACGCACACCCCGCGAGGGTTCTCAGGATCTGCGATACACTGAAAAGTAGACAATTTAGCATGATGATCGAGAACCTCTTCGTCTGAGGGAAACTTACTCTTATGCGTTGTATCCTACATCGCATACATGCTGTGAGCTTTCTTGTTTGGGCTGTTTGTTCTCGATCACGTTTATTCTTGAACGGTCCTCGACGTACGGGACTCATCTCATTAGATGGACTCGTGTTGCCGGATGATTCTTCAATGGCTTGATCTGAGTCTGCCGATATAGAAGGATCCTCGTATCCTGGAAGGAGCTGGGTCACTATTTCCTCGTACAGTGGAGGGTCAAAAAACTGTGACTCAAGATCCCAAGTCCCAACGTCCAACGAGGTGGGATACTGCATGATATTGCTGTATGAAGTTGGCTGCTGCAACTGTACCTGAGAGGTTGTAACATTCGGAGGCCATGGTGCTTCAAATGTGTTCTCGAATAGGAGGTTATCACATGCAAATAATGAAGAGAACTACAGAATTAGCGCCAAGTTAAGCAGTATCTAGAGACAGGGTGCACACCAAATCGTCGTCTGCTGGGAAGTCCAAGTTCTGAGAGTTTACAGTTTGTGAAACAATTTGTGAAGCGCTTTGGGAATGAAATGGTGGATCAGCTGCGTGTATCAATCAGTATCCTCTTCTAAAATGTGACTCAAGGAAGGTGCTGGATTTGGAATTCGCATATGGGAACCTACTCCCAAAGTCCTGTTGTTGAGGAGGAGAAATTAGATTTGCGAAGCAGTCCGACCATTGATTTGGCAAAATCGTGTCAAAGCCAAAATATCCCGGATTGCAAAGTTGCTGCTCAGATATTGAGCTGGATCCATGAGTACGTGCTCTCCGGGCACCATCATTTTCGGAAAATGGACCAAATGCCAAAGATTCATCACAAGGGACTTTCTCCTTCTCCCTTAAAAGTTGAACCTGAGGTTTCGGTCGTCGTTGATGCTTCTTGCCTCCTAGAGTGGGTCTCGGGATCGGAGTCTTTGGTGGACTTGTCATGTCATCCATGACTTTTGGCAAAGTTGACAGTGAAGTTCCGAGAATTGAAGCAGCTTGCGCCAAGATGGCCTGCTGATCTTCAGAGAAGCTATTGATATTAATCTTTCTCGAGGGAACTTTTGTCCTTTTTGTAAGACCTCCAGAACTTTGGCCTCCGCCACCGCCGCGTGGATGCTTGTGAGTGTTCTGTTGTGCATGTGTTAATTCAATAGAGAAGACGGTGTAGCAAGAGAGACAATTCGAGAAGGCACCGGTGTAAGAATCGATATGATTTGACAATTGGATGGGAGGCAAATAAAAATCTTAAGACTTGGGAGGCGGGGAGCACATCTCGTACGGCAGTCACTTACCATAATTCCTTCCTGTTCACGGCATTCGTCGAACAAGCGACCAGGAAAGGCTGCACCTCCCCGCAGCCGCCTTGGTGGGAAGTGCTGAGAAACACACGGAACCGGCGTGATACTCCTTTATCAGTACAAGAGAATCCATGGTCTCAAGGAGGTTGGCCTGAGAAGGGCATGGAGATGGTTGGCAGTCGCCCTGCCCAAGGCGGACTACCAATGTACTGTTGTGGTCAATTGGAGGTCGTCTCATGCAAGACGTTGACCGGTTTGAGCCCTGCTGTTTGATTGGTCAAGAGGCATTTTTTGACCCAGAAATACCGCATCGACCCCTGTTGACCGGTGCGGGCCGGTGTAACTTTCAGGCTCGGTGAGGATTTATTCCCTCTTTTGTCCATCACGACGGGCACAAATGGCTAGACGGCATCCTTCACTCCGCAAGGCGAAGACTTATTGCACCTCTGACCCTCAATCCCTGATTTAAGAGGCAGTTTCCGCTCCCTAAATGCCCGATGAGGTCAGAAGCCTAAGGCTGATCCGAGAGGACCGGTGAACGTCAGAGACCGCTCTGATAGGCTCATTGCTCGTCAGGTCTGACCGGTGGAAATCACGAGATGGAAACGCCTCGGAAAATGCAGGACTGTCCTGTTTCAAGCTTGACCGAGAGCTCTGAAAGTAGTAATCCGGTGAAGAGAGGTATATACACGTATTGTAAGAGTTGCGATGGACGTTGTCAATATCCATACTCACAAGGGTGAGAGAATGGTAGGTGATTTTGGGTTATATAGATAAGTCTCTCTGTCTTATTGACACTCATCCATTCGAGCATCAATTCTCTGCGATTTCCACTTTGAAATTACCTACCTCTATGTCCATGCATTCGCTATCAGAGACCATGAGTTACACCAGTCAGCAGCAGACCATGATCCTCCTTTCCTACTCTCGTACAGAAAGAGAGCAGGTTGTAACCCATTCCTACAGAGATCTCATCTCCTGCAATGGTATGTCTTTGTATTATTCAGCCACTCTCGATTCTTTTGGATTTGACATCCAATCAAGGTACTTTTGGGCCTGGCTCATTCTTCGTCAATTCTTCCACATTGCCATTTGAGAATTGGTCAACGGCTGTCAACGCAGACCAAAAATCGGAGAAGGGCATCAGTTCAAGCAATTGGTCGACGACAGCAAGATTCGACGACGAACTCGCATTGGAGATCGGCGCCTTGTTCCGAGACCAGGAACGTGAGACTGAGAAAAGGAAGTCAAAGTCGAAGGCCAAGAAGCGGAAATAGCGGTCTTGAAAGATGTCTCACGAGAAATTGGGATCGGCGTTAGGGAGAGGATATGTCTCTCACTAAGAACAGACATATGTAATTGTGTGAGACTGTTTTCCCTATTTGGACTTGAAATTGTCCAGGCGTTGGTTGGATATTATGGGAGGGCTTTTTGGAGTTTATTTTACCAGCAATACCCGGTCATGCTAGATTCCGCTCTCAAGCCATGTAAAGCCATACTCTATAATTATATTATTTATACCAAGTTTGAGACAGCCTTGACTATGCTCACTTGTTTGTATTGCAAAGCTCTGCTTGGAGCTTCTCAAGTCGAGCCAGAACCTCCCTCAACTTTGGCCTCTTCAAATATTCAGTCCACTTCCCAGTCAACTCTCCTTTCTCTCTCCTCTCTAAAAACTCCTCCGCATCACTAATCTCCTTCTTCCACCATCTCATCGCCTCACCCCCAATCTCCTCCGCCGTTCCATCGCCTTCATGGTCTTTCCCAAGAACCCTACTCCTCCACCCTTCCTCTCTCAAAACCAACCTATCTCCCCTCCTCACAGCCGGAAACCTCTCTATCAACTCCTTTCTCCCTTTTGTACATTCATCGATCAGTCCTCTGAGCTCTACTGGACACCTCCTCCACTCCATAAACTCCACATCCGCCTCCCACTCATAACTACACCAAACCGGTATTTCCGGACACGAGACTCCCTCAGAAACACACCACAGCACTCTCGCCAACATATACACCATCCCCGCCTCCTGCTCTTCCTTGCTTAACGCAATCCACGGCGCACAATACCCTTGCTCAGGATTATGGTAACTCTCCGACAATGCCGGCGTCGTATCACCCATATATCTCTTCATCAGCTTCTTATACTTCTCTTGTGCGGCAGGGGGAATACCGTCCGAATTCGCGAGCGAGAAAATAGCGTCGAGATATGAGATCTCTGCTGGAGGAAACTGTGCCCATACGCCCCTTTGCTCGAAATCGACCATCACGAGATCATTGCCTGGTTCTGAGAGGACGAGATTCTCCATCCGGAGATCGGAGTAGAACCTTCCCGTTTGCTCGCGGATATGTATCAGTGCGGACGTGAGTTGGAGAGCCCATTTGAACTGCAGGTCTGGTGTCAGTCTGCCCTGAGCTCGAAAGAGAGGGACAACGTCTTGTAAGCTGCCTCCTGAGTGGTATGGCGTAGTGAAGCCGATAACGCCTCGTTTGGAGCCGAAGCCGCACACTTTGGTTATGAGGTGTTTTGGTTTCTGGATGATGTTAGGATGGGGTGGCATCGTGAGGAGGACTTTGAGTTCGTGGTAGAGCCATCGTGGAAAGCTTGTTAAAGCTTTGAGAATAACTGTCTCGTAGCCACCATTGCAGTCTGGAGCGCGGACTAAGCTGACGCTGTCATGCATTTGACGCAGGAAGTGGACTTTTGAGATATCAATACTGGGAGGGAAATCGCCTTCGGGTAAATCCCATAGTGACTGCAACGTAGCTGTCGAGAGCAACTTTCTTTCTAATCCGTGAGTCTGGACTACTCGAATCCGAACTTGCCGGATATCTGTTGGCATATTCTCGAACAGAATACGTGATCCAAATGGTAAGCTTGTGTAGAAGACCTCAAAATCGGGCATTGACGAGGTCCATAGTTCGAGAGTTCGTAGGATGTAACGCGAGATACCAAGTCTTGAGACCCGATGATCTTGACGGTGGAATGCCGTGTCTGTTCCGAGAACCTCACGGAGTTCAGGAGGTATGGTAGACAATTCTGGTATGAAGGTGTCGATTCTCATAGGAATGAGATTTGGAAGGAATATGGGAATGGTGTAAAACTGAGTTCCGAGTGAACAGCAGCCATCGATCCTCCATTTGGGAGATTGTACTGGACATACGCTATCCACTCTATTCTGTGGATTTAAAAAAGAAGTTTCCCAGGAAACTGGAATAGCCGTTTGTGGTCTAGGCAGTGCAGATTGGGGCTTGAACTCATCGGCAAAAGCTCCTGTGGGAAGGATTGTCCGATTTATCATATCCACGTTCAACTCCATCTCGGCATCAGGGGTCCGGGTTCAAATAATGACAACGGGGTACGACAACGCTCAAGTAATGTAGCAAGCAGTAAAAAGAGCATCAAGAAAGTCACATGAAAACGATTATGAAAATAAGGCGGTTGTAACAACAAAGGAGGCAACTGAGAGAATTCTTGATTGGAGAGCGAGTACTGCCACATTTTGAGGTGCGGCTGGTTCCTGCTGCATATACATGCTTAGCGTGCCCCTCAGTCAGACCCCCACCCCTCAGCAAGAGCTGCACATTGATTCGGCATTTCTGGCACAATGCTTGTAGCCACACAAGTACACCTTGGATCTATCCATTAAGCAGTATGCTGGCCCTGTCTATCATGCTTGACCGAATGAGCTCGAGACAGCGCTTGAAGAAACCAGTCTGGATGGCAATTATTGAATATCTTTGCCACGAAAAATCTCTTCGTGGTTATCCATTACTCACAAAGTCTGTAGATCTAGATGTCTGCGCAGTCTCGATGCAATCTCGAGGTAGTGAGGCTCGTTTTCGAATGTCAAGATTCCGTGGCGAATGAAGAAGTCCAGAATAAGGCATCCGGTAAGAGGACAGAGATCGCCACTCGCAAGCGCTACCTTCAGCTGTTCGACATTGAGTAGAACGATTTCTTGAGATTCGTTTTTGGGATCTCCAGGTACAATCTTTACCTCGCTTGGGATTCTCATCTCGTAACAGAATTGGAACTCGGGAGAGAGAAGACCTTGCTCGCCTCTGCTGCGCTTGTCGGTAATGCTCATGTAGCTGACAGTGCCGCAAGCAATGGCATTCTTCCGCAGAAATTCGGGCTCTATACAAGCTTCCTCCAGAGCTTCTCGCTCTAAGCAGTGAAATGGAGACTCGCCTGTGGGTAGACTTCCACCGACCGTGCTGTCTAGCATGCTTGGATAGCTTCTCTTCCACGCTGGTCTGCGGGCTACCCAGATCGAGACGCCCTCTGGATTGTCTTGGTAGACCAGCAATTGCACTCCATAGGTCAACACGCCAAAGAGCGGGGCTGCGAGTCGCTCAATACTGAGCACAAGCTCCTTGTTTGGCCCATAAACTGGGAAACGCTCGCCAGTCCACTCCTCTAAACGCTTGAATGTGCCCTTGTCTCGTTCAGCACTCATGGTATCGTGCATGTTTTTGGTCCTCTCCTCCAGTGTGGCTCCCAGTAACTTCAGCGTTCTGCGCTCATGATCAACTTCCCAGTATTCGTTCCATTGAACAGCCTTAACCGTAGTCTCAAGGAGATGGCCGAAGGTACCTTCGTATCCACTGATCAGGAATTTGTAGAGAAGCTCGAGATTCTGCGGCGGCCTGTTGATTGTTAGTGAGCTTCTAAACGAAGATTGCATACTCACTTATCAAGGTCATTGATGTAGTCTAGATTTGACTTCATATTGAGAAACGGTGGTCAGTACTGTCTCGCTCTGAATCGATTGGCGGGGAAATAGCTCTAGGTTCAAGTTGTCACAGTAACTCGCCGTTGTCTCGTCTTAGCAGATGGGCCTTTGCGTGAAGCGCGTGAATAAACAAGCTAGACCCTGGTAGCAGCAATATGTGCTTGGATGCGGTCAATTGGTGTTGTGTTAATGGTCGAAAGGGGTGTTGCGAGCTTGAAAAATATTTGGCCGACTCTCGCAATCAACTGAACAGTAATTCACCGCCTCTGGCAGAAACTGTTTTCAACTTTGATTCTATTCTACTTCCCATCTCCACGTTCTCCTCCTTATGTCCAATTAATTTCTCCAGTATACTGAACGAATTGGATAAAATTCTTCAGAAGCAAGTCTCAAGCACTTTCAGTGGTGTTATTGAAGCTCAAGTCAGCCCCGCAGAAGATTCAGGGGTCCATCATTACGGTATCCGAGATCCCGTCAAGCGCAGATTGAATTGCTTCGTCCAAAATTTTCCGCCTCCTAATCGGACGATACACGCGACACCGACTCGAATGGCGCTGTATCACCACCTTCCTTCCGACTTGATTGTAATTTGTTGATTTAATTGTTTCTACTGCTTCTGCTATCTTTCTGCTCTTCCTTTCTGTACATTATACCCCAAAATGCTTGTTCGAGCTGCACACCGGAAGGCCCGTCCTGGAGCTATTCGAAGTAGATTTTTCTACGAGCAATTACATCTGCCATGGCTCGCCCCAGCATATATCTCGAGTCAAACGGAACTGCGGCGACATATCTCAGCCGATGCAAGCTCAAACGAGAATGGCTTAAAGAGGCGGCGGAACTCCAACGATGCCTCCAGTCTACCGACACGGCGGACTATGGCAACAGCAATGTCATGGAGACCTCTGGATGATATTCCCTTCGAGGGGATGGGCACGGCACCGCCGTCTCCACCGTCAATGGGAGAGAGCCGCTACGGAGATTTCTCTGTTCTTAGACCTCTCAATCCCTCAGCAACGTTGCGCCTCGATGGCTCGCTCGCCGCGACCCCCCTACGGTATCGACAAAGCAAGCTTGGTATTGCCGGAGATCTTTCAGAGCTCCAGTCTGTTTTCGATGCTTGTCTGCAAATCGGGAAGGTGCACCGTGGAGGGGAAATCCTCCGTCGAATAGCCAGTGTTGCGGATATATACGATGCTGACCTGATCGAACTACACAATCGATACCTACGAGCTGCCGTTGAGCAGATAATGATCAGCCCGAGTGATTCGGCAATGCAGGAGCTTCACAAATGGTTCGAACTCGAAATTCGTACGAAAGCTGTTCCGCACAGTGCAGAAACACTGGCGTACATGGTCAAGGCGTCTCTTCAATCGCCTCGTTCGAG
Source organism: Cairneyella variabilis (assembly GCA_001625345.1). NCBI lineage: Eukaryota > Fungi > Ascomycota > Leotiomycetes > Helotiales > Cairneyella > Cairneyella variabilis. The sequence goes on from AYLM01000722.1 coordinate 21,171, forward strand.
ACGCGATAGACTTGTTCGACGGTACATGGACATGCTGGATGAGGACGGTGCACTGCAACTTCTGGAGGCAGACATTTTGACTGCGCAGGAGATTAATCAGATCACGCACATATACCCGAAATACAACTTTGCGTACGAGTTAGTCGAGGATCTGGATATGCTTGAGGATGGCGAGGCTGAACAGTTCGAGCAAAGACACATGGAAAATGCAGACCAATCTGTACCAGATGTGCGACCTACCGAACAAAAGGGTGGGGGCCTGAGAACTTTGAAGAGATCTCTCTCATTGTTTTCAAGGCTTCCCGAGGAAGGTATCGACATAGCCACAGCAAGTCCGGAGCAGAGGAGAGAGTTTCAAGAACGACTCGAAGCAGATGCCGTGGAAGCTGCAATCGATCGATGGCGAGAGGAAAGCACCCATCTCTCGAAGATGGGTCTGAACACTACGTTGCAGACCAAATCGCTAGGAGCGAGGATGTGGAAATGGCAGAACGCGTTGGAGGATTATTTGAGTACAGAGCTCGTGAAAGTCGATGCTTCAGAATTGGCCGAGAAAAAGTCTTCTAGCGACACCGAGCGTTGCATGTATGGGCCTTTTCTACGAGTCCTCCCCCTTCGGAAACTTGCTGCTATCACCATTCTTACTACGATGACCCAATTGGGGTCCACCGGTATTGACAAAGGCATCCCGTTAGCCTCTATGATCTTGGAAATCGCCAATGGGGTCGAGGAGGAGAGTGCTTTCGAGGCTATTCAGAAGAATCAAAGGAAAAGAATGTGGCCCAAGTCGAAAAGAACTCTCAAGGGAGGTCGCCTGACTCCAGATGAGATCAAGAAGGCTATAAAGTACAGGGGTCCTGGATCTGTCGCCAACTTCGCAGCTCAGTATCTGGCACAGGATTCTTCTTCTAGTGCGCTTGAACACCGGCAGTGGCCTTCAACCATCAAGGCTAAAGTGGGAGCCTTCCTAATGTCTGCGTTCATCGAAATCGCCAAGCTGCCCGTCACCTTGACACGTCAGGATACTCAAAAAGAAGTCACCCAGATGCAACCAGCCTTTTCCCACTCTCATCAGTACAAGTTGGGTAAAAGGGTTGGGGTCATTATTGCGAACAAAGCTCTCGTGGCTCAGCTGAAGCGTGAACCAGTCCACAGTCTTTTGGCAAAGCATTTGCCCATGCTTGTGGAACCCGAACCTTGGAGCTGCTTCAACAAAGGTGGCTTCATTTCCCATCCTTCGAAGATGATGAGAGTCAAGCAGGGCGATAAAGATCAGCGACATTATGCTGAAGCTGCGATCGGGCAAGGAGATATGGAACAAACCTTTAAGGGTCTCGATGTCCTAGGCAAGACGTCCTGGCGGATCAACCAACCGGTTTTCGATGTTATGCTAGAGGCCTGGAACTCCGGCGAAGCCGTCGCCAACCTGCCTCCAGAGAATCCTAAGCTAACAATTCCCCCGGAGCCTGAGACATCAAGAGACCCACTAGAACGACGTCGTTGGATCAAAGCCGTCAAAATAGTTGAGAATAATAGGAGTGGATTACACTCGCAGCGGTGCTTCCAAAACTTCCAGCTTGAGATTGCCCGAGCTTTGAGGAACGAAACCTTCTACTTCCCCCACAACGTTGACTTCCGCGGTCGAGCGTATCCTATACCACCATATCTCAATCATATGGGGGCAGACCATTGTCGAGGCCTTCTACGTTTTGGAGAGGGTAGGGAGCTGGGTGAGAATGGCCTGAAATGGCTTAAAATCCATCTCGCCAATGTTTATGGATATGACAAAGCCAGCCTTTCAGAGCGCGCTCAGTTCGCCAAGGATCACATGGATGACATTTATGATTCCGTGTCAAACCCTCTTACGGGCAAACGATGGTGGCTTACCGCAGAAGACCCCTGGCAATGTTTGGCCGCCTGCATAGAGCTCAAGAACGCAATTGAAAGTCCGGATCCAACACGCTTCATATCTCATCTTCCAATCCATCAAGACGGCACTTGCAACGGCTTGCAACACTATGCTGCACTAGGTGGGGATTCTTGGGGTGCGAGGCAAGTCAATCTTGAGCCTGGTGATCGCCCGGCGGACGTTTACACAGCTGTGGCGAATCTTGTAAAGGAAAGCATCGCAGAAGACAAACGTAAAGGAAACCCAATGGCGATTGTGCTGGACGGGAAGATCACTCGTAAGACTGTGAAACAAACTGTCATGACCAACGTCTACGGAGTCACATTTGTTGGAGCTAAGGCTCAGGTCAGGAAACAACTCGTCGCAGCTCACGATGATCTACCCAACACTCCAGACATGAATCCCGGGAATCTATCGTCCTACATCGCAACAAAAATCTTCAAGTCACTGTCCTCCATGTTTCGGGGAGCTCATGACATTCAATACTGGCTCGGAGAGTGTGCTAGCAGAATTTCGATGTCTTTGACTCCAGAGCAGTTGGATCGATTGGAAGGTGAATGGGGGAGGATCACATCTGGAGTAAAGCCTTCGAAGTCGGACAGGTGGACTCCGCCGAGTGTGGAAGATATGGTCCAGTTCAAATCAAGTGTCATCTGGACGACTCCACTTCATATGCCAGTAGTCCAACCTTACCGGACAGCAAAGTCCAAATCCGTCGAAACTTATTTGCAAAAGATCAGCTTGTCCGAACCCCATCGATCGGATCCTGTCAGCAAGCGGAAGCAACTCCAGGGATTTCCTCCAAATTTCATTCATTCACTGGATGCAACTCATATGCTTCTGTCTGCCTTGCGATGTGACGAGTTAGGGTTGTCGTTTGCCGCTGTCCACGACTCTTTCTGGACACATGCTAGGGATATTGACACTATGAATACCGTCCTTAGGGACACGTTTATTCGAATCCACACCGAGGACGTTATCGGCCGTCTGTCGAATGAATTTACTGCTCGACACAAGAACTCTCTTTATCTTGCCAAGATTCGATCGTCAAGTCCATTATACAAGAGAATCATTGCTTGGCGAGCGGCAAGGGAAGCTTGCAAAGACAATGATGTGAAGGTCCCAGCCGTGAGGAAGGCTCCTAAGCTAGATGAGCTCATTCTGGAAAGGAAGAGGTCACGTCTTCTGTCTTCATCTGATCCAGCTGAGGTAGAGCAAGGAAGGAAAATGGTTACACCCGCTAGCATGTTCGAAGAGATGGCCTCAGAAGGCGATTTGGCCGCAGAGGAGGAACTGCACGAATTAGGCCTGGGCGACATCTCGCCCCGTGAAGCTTGTTTGGCCGCAGACCAAGAGCTCCAAGTTGGTGACACCTCAAACATTGGGGAGGTGCACAATCCTCTTCCTGATGGTACTGAATACGATGCTTCCGAGTGTGAAGACGCTGCGAGCAGCGAGAACTACGACAATAATCTAGATGCGGAGCAGGACGACAGTGAACAAGCCCCTCAGATTAAGAAAAAGCTGAGCCAATTTGAAAGAGCGGTGGCGAGAGAGTCGAGAAGGAAAACCGAAGGAACTGCTCTAGACGTGTGGCTTCCCCTGACGTTCCCCCCTGTGCCCAAAAAGGTAAGCATTCTCAATTGATTTGACCTTCACAAGTACTCATAATTTCCAGGGTGAATTTGATGTCTCGAGACTCAAAGAAAGTCAATACTTCTTCTCCTAGACACGACGCGCACACCAGCTCTATTTGGGATTTCGGCATGGTTTGCCGTGCCGTCGGGAAATACGGAAGAGGCGTTGTGGTGAGATTTTGGTGCGAACTTATTTTCCTGCTGCATAGCGACGGGTATTTGCATTTACGGGCGTTGAAAATCGTACCTGGCGCCGGGTAAGAGTTGGCCAATGTATAGACGATGTAGGATTAGTCCACGGCGCCCTTGCTGACGCAAATACGAACGACTCGTATTACCCCACAGTTGGAACAGGCAAAAGGCAGTTCATATGGAAACTGTCTGGATCATGTACTACTTTATAGAATCTTTTAAAAATGTAAGACCACATGTCCTACCTCCGTCCGAACTCCCAACCATCCCTCTCGCTATATGGTGCCTAGACGTGCCTTTCGTTCCTATTTGCTCCTTCCCGCCGTGCCCCTTGAAAGCCAACAGATGTCAGAAAATCCGAGGAGATCACCCATCTCGTCCGGGGGCACAGGCATGTTCACAGCCAAGCAGAATTGGCTGGCATACCGTCGTTGTTCAATCTGACGATTTGTTGTGACAATGAAAACTCTTCGTCGTCAGCAGTCAGTCCTGGTGTAGCACAGACACTACACAGCCCAACTGAGCTATTACGAGAAAGGTGGAAGTATATTAAAGGAGTGGCAACCAACCATCCGCCACTAGCTGTAGCTTAGCTGCTATATTGAGACCGTCCGCCCTATGAGGTAATTTTACAACTCAAACTGTGGCGCCGATTCCAACATAGGAGCCAATCCTCGTTCCCACATCCCTGGGCTCGGTACAAGTACCAACTGGATATTCAGCATAAATCCATTATTGCACCTCAACTTGAACAAACCAAAAGCATTCATCTCTCACAGACTCTCAGAAGTCAATCCCATATTGCAACATGTTTTCTCTATCTTCTTCAGCTTTACTAGCTCTTGCAGTGTAAGAATATCAAACTCATGCTAGCTGCTCTTTCAAATTCTGACCATGTTCTGAACAGCAACTTGGCAGTCACCTTTGCAAACCCCGATGGCATCTACGCAACGGCATCAACTTGTGGCCCCACACTCAAAACCACCACAATCGAGAGTGTTATGACAATCACCCATGCTTGCTACACGAAGATAGTCCATACTGCCAAGACGACCGGTATGCCATCCTCCTTTCGTCCCACATCAATGTATACTAGAAGAAAGACTGACGGACAATTCCTTCAGACTGCCCAACCTACGCATGCCCTCTCATCCACGAAGACTGCATCGTCGAAGCAACCGAGACTGTCTACGTCCCTCCCTCTGACCCATGCTGCGAAACTACACCAACTGCCACTCTGCCAGGTGCCTGTGCAACCTGCCAAACAGGCTGTGCGACCGGCACCACAACTCTTTTCATCACGGCCGACACTCCTATGGCCGCCAGAAGAGACGAGCCCACATACTCAACAACTCCTATGCCAACCACAACTCCTTGTACGGCGACAGTCTTGGTGAACAACGGTTTGACTGAGGGCCCAACGAAGACCGTACATCCGACCACCGTTACGCATACTGAGTGGAAGGACTGCGGAAACTGCACAGCGCTCAGGACACTGGATGTTGTAGGCTTGGGACCAGTGGTATTCTTCACTACTACAGTGACGGATCCTGAGCCGGCGAAGTCAGCGACGTATTTGTGCTCGCATTCTTCTGCTGCATGAGGTCTCCGCTTGGAGGGTTGAGGGTTGAGGCTTGGGTAAGGACGTTATGATGCATGATAAGAAAAGTTATTAAGAAAACTTCGATCAATTTGACGAAATTAAAAAAATTTTCCACTCACGTTCTGCACTTGAAGATACATGCTTGAGTGAAAGTATGAAGTGAAGTTCGAATAAGATAGACGCCAAGCTGGAAGAGGGTAAGGAACTGGGTGGGGTATGCGGTATGATAAGGAGGGATTCGTTGGGTTCGAATGTCCTGGCTTAGCGGGGTCGAGCTCTTGGTCGAAATAGGAAGGTGGGCAAATCTCTCAGCAACACAGCCGATGTAAGAAATCTTGAAAATAATGTACTATACCTAGGTACAAACTTTCATCCCATAAATCAGATGATAGACGGAACGGTGCGTCTGCCTTAGATTCTGCCATACTGAATGTACTTTGTTATAAAAGTGAAGTTTAGTGGGACCTGAAACTTGCAAAGCAGTAAAAGGCCTGTCGGCCGTCAACACGTGATGACCTTCATCTAGTCAATGGTAATAATGTGTATATGTAATATTCTCCTGATCTGATCCAAGATATTCCGAGCCCGTTAACTGGACACCATGGATGCAGAACACATTCAATTCCGCCCATCAAGCCGCGCTTTCGCTAGTGTCGAGTAATCCCCGCATCCCATCGTCAAAACCTCCCCCTTGACAAGCGAGCACCTACATCTCAAGGATTCCAAGTACCTCATGATGATAACGCAGCAAGTGGAGAAAGAGTGAGGGACTGTCACGGAAGTACATGCTAACACACATAAAGGATCAATAATCATGAAGGTAAAATTTGAATTCGTAAGTGATATGTATCCTCCGCTTCGCCTTTAATTTTGCAGAAGCCGCCGCAATTCATGCGTAAATCCAATCCCGAAAGTTTGTGAAGTGGGTGTTTCCAGTGTCGTCTTGAATATGAATAATTTAAAAAGTAATTTTTGAGTTATTCCATGTTGTCGTAGAATTCTGTTAACATATCCTCTTGTACAGGGTCCTCGACCACCCTTGACTGAAGCTTCACGGCGATCTTCACTGAAACCGTGAGGAGGGAAGATCATGTCAGCTTATTAGACGGTCGTCTGAAGCGGTGAGGGAAGAAGTGGTCCATCATATCTTCGAATTGAGATTTTAGGAAATCGCGCCACTGGTTTGACGTCGCTTCGTCGGCATCCTCAAATATGACTTGGTCTAATTCATCGTTGTGGCTTATCTCTCTAGTTGTCTCCTTGGCTACCAGTATGACCTCGCGCAATTTTGGAAAGTCAAAGAGTGACTGGATGACAGAAAGACTATAATACTGGACGTAGCTGATACTGACCGCAACGCGTGTGATGTGGCAATTCGTCGGCTCGATCAGACGGCCGGAAAATGCATTGGTGTGCGAGTTCTCAGTGTCATTAAAGCATACTTTGACATCTTCCAAGCACTGAAGATCAAATCTGAACGCCGAACTGAGAACATCCTTTTATTTCTTCCATATCCTCCCGCCCTAGAAATGCAGAACCCGCCGGGAAAATATGATGTCGTTTTCGAGATCAGCGTAAATAGTTGGTTGTTCCCCCAACCTTGGATCTGTGGTTCTTCCAAATGCCAGACGGTATCTCGTCAGAGCGTATTCCCTTGGGGTTCTGTTCACGCGAAGAAGAGCAGGAATTAGTATGTGGGATGTGAATGTCGTTAGGAAGTTCGTTGAAAATCGCAATGTTTCATTGACTTCACGACTCAAGGGAGATCTTCGATCGATGTCGACAACCACGACTCGTGGCTTGATCAAGCTTTTGAATGTTTCCTCCCAGATCATATTCCGAAGCTCTTGCGGAAATTGAGGATAGGAGAAGTAGGTGAGTGTCGTTGCAGGTTGCGCCATCTTATCTTCTATAAGGTGTCTACTAGATAGTCAGGTAGCTGCGTGCGATTAAGATAGAGGTGATAACGAAGATTGATATGATCTGGAATACGGGTACAGTGTAGCAGCTGTATAGATGTTAGAATGCAAAGAGAAGATACGAAGCAAGTAGAGGGTAAGAACAGTATCCAGAATGCGAGAGCCAATGTAAAGTATTTGGAGAAGAGGAAAAGTGAAGCTTAAATATCAAGTGCAGTGAAAAAAGTTGAAGGTGAGGAGTCACAGGCCGAGATGAGACTATGCTAGCTTGATTCTTGAACAAAAAGTGCTTTCCAGTTCGATTCACCGAGAAGTCTAGGCGGAACTAGGTTAATAAAGTCTCATGCACCAAAGATATTTAAACTTAAGATATTTTGAGACTTGTGGTTCTTATTTCTTGTGACTGTCACAACGATATTCGAGCTGTTCATGACTTCATGGAATCTGCAAAAGCACTCCTGGCTCAAAAACATTTTGGTCTCAGAAGTTTTGGTCCCTGTGCTCTTGCAATCCAACTTCTCATGGCATGATCACGTCAATAACCTAGAGAAGCTCTCAGAAATAAGCTCGTATGCTCACTAGAGCGTTCTTCAGTCCATCCATAAGTCAAGAAGGCCAAAAGTATTTTGAATCCATAGAAACTATGATCATGCTATACAATTTGGATGACCAGAACCACATTTCAATGGTCCTCTCACGACTGCCTATAGAGCTTCTCAACGGCAAGAACCAAGTCATTGACTCCGGGACCACTTGGGCAATCCGACCATTTCCCTCCATCGCGAATACAGTAAACCTGTTCGTTCAATCTCACTGTGCATGACTTCGTCACGCCGGCATCTATGCTCCTCCTCACACTGTCTCTCAACATGCCCATAGCGAAGCCACCATCATCCTTAACAACACACTCATTGAGCTTCGAAAAGTCAATTCCGTGCTCCAAAGCACAGTCTTCCACCAGCTCCTTTTGTGGGATGTCCTTGTAATCTCGAGTAAGGCACATCGTGAATCCGAGGTAGATTTTGGGATCGGCGTATAGCTCTGCGGCGCAGAGTTCGATAATGTTGCCCACACATTCTGTGGGACCATGCTTGCAGTCCACTCCATCATTGTCTGTAGGCCTGATAGATCATTAGTCCAACTGGAGTATATGGAGGACGGGAGAAGACTAACGTTCCAATGTACGACAAAGTAAAGTTCACTTTGTCATAGACCCGTTGCATGGTTGGCAGGACCATCATTTTCAGACAATCCTATCGAGCATGAGCTTCGTTCTTGAAGTATGGGCGAGAGGACGAACCCTGGCATCCGGGCATTTGCTCATAATGTGAGCTTCGAGTGGTACCAAAGCTCCATTTGGAAGTATTTGCTCCGAAAGGTCCGGCTGGATGCTCTGCTTGTGGCAGAGGTGATGGAACAAGCTGGGTCTGGAGACTGCAGACCACAAAAAGTAGCAGAGGGCGACAGCGACGAATCCGGCAAGGAGGGGGCGACTGCGACAAGGTGCTGTGCGAATAAACATTGCTTCCTCTCCCTTTTCATTATCCATGCTCGAATTGTAGATGTCGCTTTTCTCGTTCAGCAACATAGGAGGTATCATATTAAAGTTGCGATGAACATGGCTCACCTGGCAGGAGCTGTTCAACTTTCGTGATGTTGGCAAATGACAAGGCTTACCACCTGCAAGACAGGGTTGATGGCCATACGCCGTTCCGTTACATCTGCACCCTACCGCCAACGCGCCTTAGCGATGCGCAAGCCTTGTGAGTGGGGACAAGATAGAACTAGGGTGTCTACCAAAGGCTGAGGTGATTCTGTACCTGACTTCTTTACTTCTCGCTCATGCATATCTCTTCTCAATGGCGCCAAACAAACAGTCACTCAAGGAATTCTTGCTCCCTCTTGCCGTTGACGTTGCTAAGATCGATAGCCTTGCAAGAAGCTTATGCGAGACCTTCACAAGCCTTGCAGCTGAGGCCGAGAATCAGTTCTTGCCAACGCCGATCTCGGATTCTGTTTTGAACCCTTCTGGGGACGATGGGGGAAGGTGAGTTGCCTTATGAACATGTTTGAGTCTCATCAGTCACGTCTTATGATCAAACTTCCGTATTTTCCGGGAGAGATTTCTGCGACGCTGTTTGTTCGTTCACTAATGGAGCCAATAGATATCTAGCAATTGATATGTGAGTGTAGTAGCTTCGACACTGGAAAATATATAATCTAAACATCGTTAGCGGAGGAACAAATCTGAGAGTAGGATTTATCGAGCTGTTGGGTCCCGCATCAACCTCAGCGGTCAAGGACTCGAAGGCGAACGATAGAGAGAACGGGACAGTGGAAATCCAGTCACGTGTCCAAAGACTTCTCGAGAAGTCATGGCCTATTGGAGAGCAACTGAAGCACGAGAAGGCCGAAGATCTGTTTTCTTGGATCGGAAAGTGTATTGCTGAAGTGGTGCAAGATGGATGTGCTGCCTGGCCCGGAGAGTTGCCACAGGAGCTACCATTAGGAGTTACTTTCAGTTTTCCCATGATGTATGCCCCCCTCCCTTATTATCTTGACTCTTACTCACTACAAGCCAGCCAACATACGTTATCGGATGCTACTTTAATGTCTATGGGCAAAGGATTCTCAATTACATCAAGCCTCGATCTAGGAAAGTTGCTCTTAGAGGGATATGAGGATGCGCAGCAACCCAGCCTACCAAGAATCAAGATCACTGCTATAGCCAACGATACGGTTGCCACTCTGGTCTCATTCGCATACCAACTTCGACATAGTCAACATAGAAAAGCCGCAATGGGCCTCATTGTAGGCACAGGCTGCAACGCTACCATCCCACTCGCACTCAGCAAACTCCACCCCAACAAGAGACCAACACAAATCAAAGTCCTTGACGACGTTGCTTCGGCCGACCAAGACCTTAAGATCGCAATCAACACCGAGTGGACCATAAACGGTGCAGCCGGCCCGTTACACGAGCTGAACTTCATCACACATTGGGACTCCAAACTCGACGAAGAAGGCGAGGCTCCGGGCTTCCAGCCATTCGAGTACATGACCGCAGGGCGCTACCTCGGCGAGTTGGGTCGGATTGTTATACTCGACTACTTCACGCACAACCTGCATATTCCTGAATCGGCCCTTCCGCCCAGCCTCACACAACGGCACGGCCTCACTACTTCCTTCCTTGGTAACCTTGGACCGCACCTTGCGCACGTTGAGCCCTCAATGCTCAAGCAGCTACAAGCCGAGCTACCACCGGCAAAGACGCCGGATGCATGGCACTGGACTGAAGAAGCTGCTTCGGTCGTTTTTGAGATCGCTAAGGCGATCCAAGTCCGCGCTGCAGGCATGACTGCTGCCGCTGTGATTGCTCTGCTCGGTTGCGCAGACGAGATCCATCTCCGTCCATCCCAACCCACATCCACCAATTTGCTGCCCAACGGCGATAGCAAATTCCCCCCCATCACCCAACATGTAGAGGCCAACGATGAAGTCGACGAGCTAATGATCGGATATACAGGCGGCTGCATCGTCCACTTCCAAGACTATCTGCAAAACTGTCAAAGTTTCCTCGACGCGATTATGCGGGAGGAATTTGGCAGCCATGCGAAGCCGAGAGTGGTGCTGCAGCCGTGCCATGATGGAGGTATTATAGGTGCTGGTATTCTGGCAGGCACGGTACAGAGTATTGCTCATGACGTGAGCTAGACGTATCTATCGAGTGATCTGGGGTTGCATTATAGACAGCTTTCAGGCTGCAAACCACATTCGCGGAGGACAGGGATATAATAGATATGAGAGATGACTGTTATGAATAGGAGAGACAAGCATAGCGAGATGCATTGCATATACAGCGACGTGCATTCAAGGCGCGATGTAATTACATCAGACTATGATACCTGAAGTTCTCCCTACGCTATACTGTTGCAGACGTGAGAATTGTCAAGACGCGGATTTTCCAAATGGCGAGCATTCAACAAGATTCGAGATGTTACGAGTAATAGTAGATATACGAAGGCGTAAACGCGGCCGTTCAATTTTGATACCTAATACAATCTTTCGACTAATGCCAGCCATTTGCACCGGCTTTGCCCAAACTCATGAGCTCTTCCTTTCGTAGTCTATACAAATCCTGCGCCTCCCTCTCCCTCTTGCTAACAAACGCAACCTCCTCTCTCAAGCTTTCCAGACGTCTGGAAATAGCAGCCTCTTCCGAGATTTGCAAAGTTCTGAAAGAGTCCAGAGAGGTCGTTGCCTTATCAAGAGCATCTGATGCCTCCAGGATTTTCTGGCGAAGAATTTTAGCTCGATTCTGGTAACCGCCAAGATGTAGCGCCAATTTCTTCTCTTGCTTGTTGGCCTTTTCCGCAACGGCAACGATCGAATCTTGCACGTCCTCAAAAGTAAGTAGGGCAGGGTCTTCTCCGCCTTCCCATGCAGCTTGGATGAGCTCCGCGGGCACTTCGCGGTCAATCTCCAATCGGGCTTGCTCGAGGGCCGCGTCGTCAAATTCATCAAGAGGCTTCGAGACTCCTTTGACCTTTGAACCTGCGACTGGATATCTGAATGCATCATTGGCCTGCAACAAAGCTGCTTCTCTCGCTATCATAGCCTTGATAGGATCTTCGACCGCTGAAGCTTCCTTCAGCATAGCTTCTACATCGACTTTCGAAGGACGAGGTAGACCTCTTTGCAAGACCTGACTTCTTCTCTTAAACTCTGCTGCCTCTTGAGCTTCTCGTATAGCTCGATTTCTACGATCCCGAAGCTCAGCATCTTCTTCAGACAACTCCTCAACACCGGCTGATTCTTCTTGCTCTTCTGGCAGCTCCAACTCCCATTCAGTATCCTTGGGTTTTGGCAAAGAAGCGAGCCCTTGCTTGAGCTTGTGTTTCATGGCCATTTCGTGGAGTTTCATGTCCCGTGGAGTGGCTCCGACTAACTGCATATCTCCGTCATTGTTGAGAGCGAAGGAGTCACGAGGGGTTCGCATTGGCGTTGCACCTGGAACACCAAGAGGTCGCATGGGAGTGGCGCCAATACCATTAGATGCTTGCCGGAAAGGGGTAGCCATAGGATTGGGTGTTTCCATCTGCTGTCTTCTTGGCGTAACTCCATCAAACCCAGTACTGCCAGCTCCTTCGTGAAGGGGTGTATTCTCTCCACCAAGAAGTGACGATTGTGTTTCCGTAAGAGCCCGGATATTTCGAATCTCATTCGCAATGTGATCTTCTTGCGCTGGCGCTCTGGGTGTCCGTATAGGTGCTCCACTGTTAATTGTCGAGTATGTGTTGACCAGGCCTCTCGTAGCATCGTTCTCACTAGATCTCGCCATAATATTCGCCCTCTCCCCAATCATTCCCATCTTGACAATCTCCTCGAGCTCCCCTTCTCCGACTTGTGGTGCTGGCAAAACCAAAGCTCGCCTCTTGCTGCTTTGCTCTGCCTCTCTGATCTTCTGCATCTGGCCAGCCTTCATAGCAGCTTGATATGATGCTGATGGGGCATCTTTCTCATTCTTTCGTCTCTTCCGGTCTGGGTCATCCTCCTGGTCTCCCTTTCGCTTATTCGCAAGTTGTTGCTTCCGAGGATCGAAAGCCTCTCTCTCTTTCTCATTCTGAATAGCCTCTTCCTCAGTCTCGTAAAATCCAGGCGCGGCTTTCTTCTCGAAAGGAATATCCGCATTGTAGTCCATTTGGCCCTTCTTCCTGTTGACTACCTTAATGTTGATACCCGCATTCTTTAACTCTCGGCGCTTCTGCAAGACAGCCAGCCGTCTCGACTCCTCCAACTGACGCTCACGAGCTTTTCTCTTCGCCTTCTTTCCCTGTGTATTTGCGAGACGAGCTCGCGCCTCACTCAGCATCTCCTTCTCGTCCTCATCCAGGTCAATCGTATCCGGCCTCGCAGGCTTCGACTCAGGATCTGGATCCACCTCACCAGGCCTCAGTCTCCTCACATCATCCGCAGACGGCGCCTTCGTCTCCCCTCCATCCGGACCACCCAAACCCAACTCGCCAGCCTCCTTCTGCTCAGCTTCATCCAGCAGTCTCTGGTATCGCTCCAAACACTGTGTCGCAGTCCGGCCAACAAGTGGTGCAATCGTGCGCCATTGCGTCGGCATCAACTTCGCCAGATGCAGCAGTCTTTCATCTTCCTCCTTACTCCACTCGATCTTGCGGATGCCAGGGTCGAGCCACTCGCTCCATCGCGCTTTGCACTGCTTGGGGGTTTTGCGCGCGAGGAGCGAGGACACGCGAGCCCATTGGTTCAGACCATATTTCGAGACAGAAGCCTTTAAGATCTCGTCTTCGATGTTGGTCCAGACTCCTCCTTTGACGACAGGCATCGTGTCGGTGGTTTGCAAAGGTCGTGGTTTGGAGGCTTCTGAAGCTTTGAGCAAGCTAAATTTCTTGAAGTCACGGTTTTAGCGTGAAATTAAAATAAGGCTGCAAGCAGGCCACAACTTTTTGGATCACGTGTACTGCCTTGTAAAAGGGAGGATTGGCGGGCAGGAAGTATCCTTCGCACGATGGAAAGGAGAAGTTGAAAAGCTCGTGAGATGCAAAGATGTTTAAGTACAAGAGTAATCCAGAAGCACCTGAAATTGAGGCTTCGGTTGCATCCACACCGTCAACGCTTCCCGTTCGTATCGATCCGTCACGTGGAGGTGAAACGCTCCTTCTTCATACGTCGAATGCTGTTTCCCACTTGATCTGCTCATCTACTCTAATTTTCAATGACTTTTTCTTCTCCTTCACTCTCGGCTCTGCGTTTTCCCATTCACTCATAAGTTTCGGGACTAAACTGGACTGTCGAGAAGAGTCAACCGAGTCAACATTCGCACGTATTTCAACAAGCCTCCATATTCCTCCAATTCTCAAAATATCTCTCACTAGTCAACGCCTCAAGTTCCCGACCTCAGCTTGTCGAACCCGCAAAAATGCCATACCCACCAACCTCCACCCCCCTTGGCCCCAAGGCAACCGTAACATCATCTATCCTTGACCCAGTCCCCGTCCCTACCCACGGTTCCGGCGGCAACTTCAGCGTCCTCGCTAAAACATTCATCCCCTCGGCTCAACCCTTAGAAGTGATCTCTCTAATCCGGGATACCACTACCTGGAGCAAATGGAACAGTTTCTGTCCTTCCCTTGTCATCTCAAACTCGCCAGCAGCTGGAAAAGCCGTAGCTGAGAAGGGGAACGAGAGTGGACAGGAGGATGAGGTTGTTGGATTCAACCCACAAGACGGCGTGTTGAATGTTGGGACGAAGGCAACTATTGATGTATTTATGGACGGTAACGGTCTGGATCCTTCAGCAAAGAGATCCAGGACCCAAGGTATCGAGATGACGCGCTTGGAGATTATTGATGACGACCAGGGCGAGGGTGGCAAGAAGAGGAAGGGGTATAGACTTGCGTGGAAGAGTACGGGGTTTAGTCATTGGCAGCTGCATTCGGAGAGGGTTATGGAGTTTGTGGAGGCTGAGATGGATGATTATGCGGATGGGAAGATGGAGAAGGTAAAGGGGACGGAGTTCACGTGCTGGGAGACTTTTGGGGGTTTGCTAGGTGTGGTCATCAAGAATACGGTGGGTAGCACCCTGGTGGAGAGATTTGGGGATTATCAAGCAGATGTGAGGAGGTGTTTGGAGGAGATGAAGACGGGGAATGCAATACCAACACTGAATACAGACTAAAGCAGACGAAAGATCCATGACGAGGAACGGTCTCAAGGCGCATAGATATCCACATAAATAGAGACGCTCTAGAGGTGCTCGAGCACCCTTTCCAATTCTAACGCTATCACTCCACATTGCCACAAGTTGAACTTCGTTATTTGATTGCTCATGTCATTTTGCCCTAAATGTATGTGCACTAGAGCCAACTCCAATGACCAGTATCCACAAGCCCCAATCCAGGAACTGAAATCGTTGTACAGTAGTGAAGTCAAGGAAACAAGAATATCCGAAGCCCATATATACAAATCAAGAACACCGTTTCCCGAGCCGCCCACCAGACACCACATGGTCGTTACTCGGTTCCCAGTAGAAGATAAGAGCCCATCCCGTTTCAAACCACCGATCATAGCCATCGTTTCGGTCGTCCCTATTGCCTCATTTCGTTGTTTCCTCCCATTAAATCCAAGAATTTTCCCCTACTCGTTGCCGACCTCCAAAGCCCATTGAGAATGATATGCCATGGGCTACCACCCTACTCCGCAAACAAAGAAAATCGAGAAGACATTATGATTATAAAGCAAGTCCAGTTCCGTCTCCAGTCCATCGGTAAAGCGCAAGTACTTCCCTCCTCCGTAATTGTTGCTCACCGAAATCTTCTGGCACTCGTCCGCGTACTTGAGCCAACGCTGAGCGCATCACTTTGCGGAAATTCCGCTGGTACTCAGTGTTCAGCGTCACGACACATGCTTCGTGAGCTCGAACGATGGTCTCGCAAGCTTTGACTACACTGGGTGATGCTTCGACCTGTGGCTGTTAGCTTTCCTCTAATTGTTAAGCGAGATTAAAGGGGTACGAACTTGGAGCTTGTCTGCAATGAGCAGGAGTAAGAAGCTCCCCTGCAGCAAGTAGACACCAAAGAAGAAAGGCATAAATTCGAGACCAGGATCGTATTCGAGGATATTGTTGATGGCTTCCGCAGCGCTGACGGCGTGACCAGTAGCGTTGATGAAGCTTTGAGACGAGATCCAGAGATCGTTGTCGTCGAGGAGGGAGATTGGATCCCATTTTCCAGTGAGGAGGATGTGCAGGACGTGCATTACATGCGTGCCGTAAGCGACAACGATACGTGTTTGGATGTCGGCTTCGGAGATGTGTGCTGAGGATGCGGTGTGGACGGAGTGTACTGATGGAGTGTTGACAATGTCATGTGGCTCGACAGTGCCTGGTTGCTGGCCTTCCATAGTTGACTTCTCGGTTTGCTCTTCGAGCGGAGCGCTGATATGCCTCGCTTCGAAATCTTTGAGGCTTTGATGGTATGCCTCGAGCTGGCGGGTGATTTCGCTGGCGTGATCATCCCATTCCTGGGCTGACCGAAAGCCGACACCGAATCGGGGGTGGTTCTTGGCGTGATAGAGGTCTACGATTTCGCCGAGGATCGTCATGAGGGGTAGGAAATATCCGAATATGCTATGTCCCGTACACTCAAAGTTAGGTCCTCTTCTCCTAATTCGTGGTGTACCGCTCGGGGAAGTAATATGAATGCTAGAATCACCGGTGTAGAACTCTCCAGCCTGCCACAACGTGTCGTCCATCGGCTGGAGAAGGCCGTCGCACTCAATGTCTAACAAGAAGAGAGGTCTGTTGTAACAGAGAGCTAAGTGCCTATCGACGGTATACACCAGCCACCATATCCTTCTCCGCTCTTCTCGCTCTTCCTCGGTGATGAGACCCGAATTGTTAGGCAGATCGTCATCGGCCTCTCCATCAGCGTCAACATCGCCTTCGTTGGGTTGCGATGGCATGGACGTGGCGTTCTGAGGCAACTCTCTTCCAAGTTTTAATTCTCTTGCCAGAGACCAGGCTGCGTTCCACCATCTCAAGCTGGCACCTTTGTACTCACTAGCTGAGACGACAGTAGCGAGGTGAATATATGTGACTACATCATCGAGCGTACCAGCGGCACCGAAAGCGCCTGTCTCTCCGTTCAAGCCATCCGTGTTCACGGATCCATTCATGGCAACACCAAGACCACCAAGAGCGACGCCATTGATGACCGTGTTTGAGAAGTTTGGTGAGCCCTCGCCTTGAGATGGACCGTGGATGAGAGGCTTGAGCAGATTCACAGTGAGTTCGAGCAGTCTTTGGCAGATGCGTCCACGTGAAGAGGGAGGTGCAGTCAGGAATGCCGCATCGCTTGTCTGGGCCGCCACCCAGAGCATGCTAGCCAGCAATGCAGGAGTACATTGTCTCGGCTTGGTCGGGTGAAGAATAGAGTGCTTCCTGAAGACATATCCAAGAACATATGGTGATGTTGGGTGCATCAACGCCGATGATGAGCTCGCAAAGTAAAGATCCAGGAGGTCACAGGCTAGGGATAAAGGAATTATATTGCCAAGGTGAGGAATGAGGGGTTGCAATACGGGGTAACGGAGAGTAGGGTTGAAGTTGTGGCCTGTCACGTGTTGTTGATATTGGGTCGACGGTGATGGCAGCGACATCCATCCTCCCGGTGATGCAGCATCTGACCCCATGGGGAAACCTGGTAAGGGGCTATCGCCTAAACGAAAGGGACCGGGAGTATTGCCTGGGTAATGTGTTGGAGAGGATGTCTGGATAGCGTACGGCAGATCAGTGTAGCCGTTCGCGGATAAAGCACCCTGGCCAGTAGTGAAGTTGGGATGGCCATTCCCATTCATCATGTGGGGATTCATTGCAGGTCTGTAACCATGCATGCTGGAATAGCCGTTGAGATTCAGGGACGCAGGGCTTTCGATTTGATCCGCTTCCGCGCGACTAACCATGTGAGGCTGATGCCCATTGGGAAGCTCCGTGAGGCTCTCGAGGCTGCCAGCACGCAGCCTTCCCTTCATGGCCTCTCGAGCAGCGCTCTTGTTGTCGAGGCCGGTGGTATTGAGACTAAGCGATCTCGATGCCTGTGGCCGCCGAAATTCGCCATTTTCATTGTTGTTTGAAGTGGTAGAGGATCCGTTTTCATTTCGCGACTCGGTAGGAGAAGTTCTTCCATCTGAACTTTGTGCCGTCGGGGATTTCTGGCCATTGGCAGCTGCGGCCGCAGCTTGTTGCGCCAAATCCTTGCGCGACGCCTTGCCTCGCTTCTTCCTTTCCCGAATGTACTCGCAACCCAAGCCAAATTCTAGAGAGCGTAAGCAATTTTCTGAGAAATTTTATCTGGAATTTTTCTCCGGAGACTTACCGACGCAATGGGCACATGGGCTTTGCCCATCACACTTTGTTCTGAGTTGGTTGCATTGATCGCAGGCTCTGCTGATTCTCCGGCGAATTGGGCCCGAGGCCCCGCTGCCGCTTGCAGACCTGCCACTTGGACCGAGACCATACGGATGTTGACGATGTTTAGAAGTATGACCTCGGTGAACTTGATTTTGGTGGACATCGACGTGTTGTTGAAGCTGCTGGAGTGCGTATTGCGATCCATCAGCTAGAGTGTGCAGACCGGTATGCATGTGATTAGATGGGAGGTGCCCGTTGGAGAGCATGCCACTGGACGGCAAGGCGTTGTACGCCGAAAATCGGTGCAGTGGATTCGAAAGCATCTTGAACAATTCGACTTCTTCGCAGAAGGAATGACAAGTGTTCAGTCTTTCTTGGGGTGTCGTATTGTGTAAAAAAGAGGGGAGAAGAAGTCTTGGGCAGGAGTAGAGGAAAAGCACCGGACGGAGGTTGTATCTATATCTGCTCGATGTCTCCCGGGATGCAGCCCTTGATCACCGGCAGGGCTCTCTGGATGAGGCAGTAGTGTACAAGGAATCAGGAGCAGAGAGCCAAAAATGTGGAGAGAGAAACAACGATGAGTAGGGACGAGGTACGGAAGGAGGGTTGTCGACGGAGCGTAGCGCCACCAGATGACAGGGCAATCAATTTTATGGCGGGGTTTGCATGGAGAAGAGAGGAGGGCGGGCCTCGAAGTTTATTGCTCGCGAGGAGAGCAGAGTAGTAGTATGCGACAAGGCTAGGTTAGGGATCGCGGCAGGGGGGCGGAGGGTTAGGGCCCAAGATATTACTGTATGAATTTATGACCGCGACCTGCCTGGGCGAGGAGCTGAGTTGGGACGAGTCCAGACAGGCAGGCGGAGGTTAGAGAGCCGTAAGACCTACATGCTGGCGCCGCTTAGAGCTGCTTCCTCCCTGCACCTGGCACCTGGCACCTGGCACCAGCTTGCTTTGCCTTGCTCCTGCGCTTGCAACTTCAGAAAATTCCTCGGCCACACTTTTTCCGAATTTGTCCTGGGCAGGGTCATGGAGCTGCGCTCATCGACATCACATCTCCAATGGGGTGCGCATGCCTGCCCACAAGACGGCCAATCGCAGCGGCGGCATGGAAAGAAACGCCGTGCTCTTCGCGCTGCCGGCAACTATGATTGATGCGGCAACTTCAATTCAGAGCAAGATGGCTCGGATAGTCATTCTGTGAAAATCGTCGTCCCGAGGTCTTTGGCAAGGCACGAGCAGCAAGTAGAAAAGGCTCGGCAGACTTAAGAGGCAGCAGGAAACAGACATCCAGGGACGGGCCAGGCCAGATCAAAGGTGGAAGACAGCGAAAAGGGCAGTTCCGCATCTCCATTTGCTCACTCGAGATTGGGGCATCCCTCGCCACGCGCTAGAAGCGTTCTTGAATCTTGAATCTTGTGGCTACGTCAAAGTTCTACGGCGTTCAATCGCATCTTGACATCCTAATTGACAAAACCCTCGGCTTCCCACTAAACCTTCACTGCCTGTGCTAAGATCGCAACTACCAGAGTAGTCACCCTGCCAAAGCCGTTCTACAATCCGTGCACCAACGAGCTTCCAGTTACGATAAGCTCCTCGTACCTTGGGAAAATGCTCCAGCACGCTATGGCAAATCGAGGGTGTCACCCGTCGTCCACACCAAAAAGCGGCACTTGTCGTCCACTCAAACAATTAATGCGCCAATCACAATCGGGAAGTACATATCAGAATCGGGGAATCTCCCATCGCATTTTATTAGTCTTTTCAAGTCAAAGCATAAATAAAAACCTACTGGTGACCCTTTGTTCTCAACTTCCACACGTCCGAGACTTTAAGACAGAGGCCTGGTTGGTAGGTCTGGGCGATGAAAGTTTGGTACCGAGGATTCCTGGCCTCTCTCAGCGTCTCTAAACCAGCCACACAGAGTGACAGCATGTTGTGCATGCGTTAAAGGTCCAAGGGTCCTGCCGACTCCTTCGCGAAGCGTTCCTGGTGTCATCCAAACGGTCCGATATTCCCTCGCATGTGCCTCCATTAGTACTTTATCACCTTGGTGTTATCGCGTCCTCTTTCGCGACCATTGCAAGCCTTCATCAGCGCTCTCGAATGCTCTCATCCAATCCCGCCACAGCTCCGCAGATTTGCGGCCCCATCGGGACAGCTGGGCAGCCAGGGCTGATTCTCTCGTGTTCGTGAAGCTTCAACATGATCACGTTTCGCTACGTGGGACTACAATTAACTTCCAGACAGATTGTGAGATCCTCAGCCAAGGCAGAAAGTGCGAGATTTTCATGCACTCATTCTTTGAAGAGGTGATCTGTTACCCCGGATCCTCACTTTCCAGAATGGATCCGAAGGCTCCGCTGCGAGTGATGCCTCTTTTCGGGCCCGAGATGAATTGCCATATGCAGGTTCAGGAATGCGGAGTGAGTGGGGTGCGGTGCAGACTAGCCCTCATCCAGTAACCGTAAAGACCAATTCGGATCTTCGAGAAGAAACATTCTGATGAATCGGTGAAACGTCAAGAAATTCCTCGACTGGCTGGTTGAATTGCAGCGTGGCATCTCGCGTGTCTGGATGAAAGGGAAAGCGCCAGATGGCGAGTTTGGGGATCTTGGGGTCTGAGAAAGAGAGAAAGGAGTTGTATGGACAAGGTTACACAGCGCAATGGCCGCTATTAACATGGGTCGATCTGCTGTCAGGTGGCAGGGCAAATCTTTGCAAATCTTCAGCATGCCTCCTTTGAGTTCATCTGAGTCGCTAGACCCTCGACTATCAAATTGCCTTTGCTCTATTACTACTCGCCAGCCTGCCCTACGCCTGACACCTCGCCATAATGCTGTAGGCTCTTCGTCTCGATCTCCGCAAATTGAGGGGGTTCCTGGTGCCACATTTGGGGGCTTCATGCACTTCGGGTAACTCAATACTGCTCCAATCCCCAACCAAAGACCGCAATATGGCCCGTGGCAACGCCAGAGCCGGTCTTGCCTCACTCCAATATCACTTTCTTATGAATCACAAAGATCTTCTATGATTTTCATATCATACACTTCTAGGTGCCCTGCTTCACCTTGATCATAGCAATAATGCATCACATATGCCTGATACGATCATACTACTGTACTCCACAACGGAGAGATCTATCTGATACAGGCGTTCCTGAGAGCTGCATAGCTCTTCTGCACCTTCAACCCGTAAAATCGAATTAAATCGACGAATCATTGCCACAGGAGCATCATTGACCGTTCCCCTGACACACGATATTCCCCAGGAACAACTTGTATATAACAAGACGGAAGGCTGGCCCTTGCTCTCCTTGTTCGGGGTCGCATACTGTGGTATTCCCAGATTAAGATCGTGGAGAAAATCTCCAGACGCTGCGGGTTGGCTCCCGCGTTGCCGCAGCGAGCCTCCCCACGAGTTAAAGTGTAACGCCGACTCGTTACCAGCTGACCAGATCGCATATTGAGATGTCCATATTACTGATATGATCGCAGGCGTTGGATCACTAGATCAGGCCCAACATATGGGGCCTGGGCCTGCCAAGTCACCTTCAGTTTGCACTTCTCTAAAGCAAGAGTTTTAGGGGTCTCGGCCCAACGGCATTAATTTGTGCTAGATTGTTTACAATCTCGGAGACGAGCGTGCACTACTTCACGTGTTGACCAAGTATTCTCCAGGACATCTGATATCGTTACAGGAACAGGTTTTCAGATACTCAAAATCGGTAAATCGTTGGCGCCTCTTCCACTGGAAGTTGGTTGGTAAGTTGCAGCTTGTTTGGAATTGAATTCAGAAATAGAGACCGTAGGATCCGGACTGCAGGAGAGTTCAAGAATCTTGAGGATACCACCACCAGCACAGACTGGCAAGACTAAACCAACAGGCCTTCTATCTCGAATAGCAACTTTGGGCCTTTTTTCGGCGCCGTGAGCGACTTTTGATGCGAATCCTCACAGGTCTCGGCGCTTACGAGGCAGACATCAGGGACTATCGAATCCTATCCTTGTCAGGCCCAAAATATCAATGGACACCGACACCTTTGTGTCACCATGAGACGCAGTCTTACTTCTCGCATGCAACTGAACTTAGAAGTGTTCTAGTTTAGTACCTAGACCAGCAGTACAAATGATAGGATGAGCCCGATACGGCACATGCGATATTTACGGCTGCCTTGAACGGAATGTCGAGTCGAATCGAGTATGCATGTAAGAAGATTTCCCCGAAACATCTGCACTGTCTCCGGCCTCCTTCCCTGCTCGATATAGCTCGAATCACGTGGAGCATTCCGTCTGCTTGCCTCCGAGGTTTATCTCTTTTTCATTCGCTCTTTTCAGACGCGAGCTCCCATGCAGCTGTATCCTCCGATCTCCTGGGTGTTTTTATCACTTCTTCTCCAGCTCCCCATTCATTTCATGAGCACTGCCAAACCACATCAGTTCCAAGATGTAAAAATATCTACCGAAAACAATCTTCCGGCATTCAAATATGTCCGCTGCTACTTTAACATCCTGAAAACATTGAGAGATTACCAAGCGCCAAAATATCATTTCTGAAAGAAAAACATTTAGGTGGGGCCACAGATAGGAAACACCCCAGAAGCCTTACTGCGGGCCGTCCATCTACCGAGCTTTGCCTTCGAGCTCCGGTTGTCTGCTTTCATCCTCGGCACGAAGTGGCGAATGAGACGGGAGCTTCCCGCCTCCCCACTTGTTTGCAGGGTTGTTGGCTACCGTTGGCTTAACGGTTTGTTAACGTCATGATTTGTGAGAAGAGAATTGTTCCAGTAAGGACCACTCAATTATGAGAACATCAATGTACTTCGTGGTATGCGTATCAATTGTTAAATTTCTTCTAGTATCTTCTACAGTGCATAGGGGTCTCGTCCAATCATACTATTGCGTTTCGCTTGATCACTACTATTTTAAGTAAAGTCGACGATACTCGATTAACAATTGATACGCATACCACTAAGTACTTCAATTACAGCTAGGGTTTCCCCGCTATCAGCATCATGAGAGTTTTGGCAATTATTCAGCACTGCGGAGAGAACGCTATCCATCATGAGCAGATTCTGCATTGACTTGTCTCGTCCACCAGTGTCTGACAGAATTGGCCGACCACTTGAAATCTCAACCCAACGATTACAACGCCTATTCGCGATCGGAGATAATTAAAATGGAAAAGAATAGTAATATTCACTGCGCAGAGTCTGAATTTGGTGTTCTTTTCCTTTCAAAAAGTTGTTGCCTTGATATATGAGTGGGTGGAAAATCAGGGTGGTCGCTCAATTCTGTCACACACTGGTGGTCTCCAATGAACGATTAGGACATACTTCGTGGTATGCGTAATAAACGTTAATCGAGCGTCTATCATTTAACTGAAAAAGGTAATAACCCGTTGGAACCAGGGCCTAATTGGCGGAGACTATAGAAACTGCTAGAAAGAATTTAACATTTATTTGGCCGGGAAGGTTGTAAAAGCATCACATCATTATGTGGGGCAGGATTATCAATTGAGTTTTGGGATTGAGTCGTGGCCGTCTACAAATATAACTTCAATTCCTTGCATTTTGCTTCATCTCGTTTGCAACTGTTCCATTTTTCATCCACAAATATCCAAACACAAAGATACCTTCGTGATGGCTCCTCAAATTCCCAAAACTACCAAAGCCTGGACCGTTGTCGGTCAAGATGGCTTCGATAGCTTAAAATTCGACAAGGAGGCTCCCCTCCCAGAAATCTCAGACTACGAAGTCCTCGTCAAATTCCACGCCGCTTCGTTGAATTACCGTGACCTGATTCTTCCGCAAGGTACCTCGTTCTCACCACTTTCTTACCCGAAAATGCTGGCTTCCGTATCCACATCTCCATCTCACCACTCCCAATGCCTGAGTATTTTTGAAAAATAGAACTAAGACTAAGCAGGCAAATACCCCTTTCCTCAAAAGTCAGGCGTCATTCCTGGCTCCGATGGCGCCGGCGAAGTAGTGGCCGTGGGCCCCAAAGTCACGCGTTTCCAGCCCGGCGCCAAAGTGGTCACGCTTTTCAACCAAGGACACATTGGCGGCTCACTTGACCAGCTTACGGCGGCTACTGGTCTCGGTGGAGTCATTGATGGCACCCTCCGCCAATACGGGACTTTCAACGAGAATGGGCTCGTCGAAATGCCGCCTTCTCTCAACTGGCAAGAGGGATCCACACTTTCATGTGCTGCGCTCACAGCGTGGAATGCTTTGTATGGTCTCAAGCCGATGGCTCCTGGCGACATTGTTTTGACCCAGGGAACTGGTGGTGTGTCGATTTTTGCACTGCAGTTTGCGAAGGCTGCTGGAGCCACAGTCATCGCTACCACCTCCTCAGCAGCCAAAGCCGAAGTCCTGAAGAAGCACGGAGCAGACCATGTTATCAACTACAACGAGACACCAAACTGGGGTGAGGAAGCGAAGAATTTGACGCCCAAGGGAGCAGGCGTGGACCACGTTGTGGAAGTTGGTGGACCCAAGACTATGGCGCAGAGTTTGAAGGCGATCAAGATTGATGGGGTTATCAGCATCATTGGGTTTCTTGGAGGTGGGGCGAAGGAGCAGCCCTCATTTTTGGATTGCTTGGTGAATATTTGTACGGTGAGGGGTGTTTTTGTGGGAAGTAGAGTGCAATTCGAGGATATGGTATGTCACTGCCTTTCTTGGCCTGATCCTAGAGTTGGGGATTGGAGCTCGGTTAGAGTGAAAGGAGGGCTTGATGATGTGTTAACGAGAACCAAACAGAATCGTGCTATTGAGGCCAATAAGATCAAGCCGGTCGTCGATGAGAAGGTCTTCACTCTCGAGAAAACGAAGGAGTAAGTCTAATCTCTTCTCTCAGCCCCTGTCATTGCCCTGTCTCCACCCTCTCCACCCTCCCTGATGGCTTCTGATCTTCACTCGCCCTTTGAATCACTCCTTTGGAGCTTTGCAGCGCCACAGTCTTGATATCTCAGCACCCTAAATCTTCCTCCTTGCAAGAGTCATTCAGGGAGCAGATAGCTAATCGACGACATCCAATAGGGCATACCAATATATGTGGGACCAGAAACACTTCGGTAAACTAACCATCAAGATTGAGTAAACTTCCAGATCAGGTACGAAAAGTTCAGAGGCCGATATTAAGCAATAAAAGCTGAATGGAATCTTGGTAATGAAACTTGATTAGGCTTGTCACTGTGGGCCACTCAGCCCGTTTTGCTTCTGCGTATATCTGTGAAGCAAGTTTTGTAAGTGCTATATCAGACTGTGTATACCTGCCATCTCTTATGCTCTTAAATTGTGGTAACGAGCTGTTTCGAGAATGAGGTCCGTGGCACTTGCGGCTTGAATGCTTGCAACAATAGGAAGTATCCTGGGTGCAGGTCGCTGATGGCTTGTGTGTTGTTGAACGGGAAATGCTGGTCAAAAAAGCAAATGTGTCTACTTACTTTGGTATATGGTATTTGGAATTTGAAACTCAAAGTCGAAATAGTGATTTTTTGTTTCCTTTCACAAAATTATTCCAGCTTCTCGCAAGGAAGTCCATGATCCACCTGTTGAGTTCGGACAGTAACATCGTTAGATGAAAGTGTACCCATGATGGGCTTCAGTGAAAAAAGACTGAATCGTGATCCTTCCAGCATTAATACCGAACAATGGAAAAGAAAAATATAAAGAACGGCAAGCGAATTTCGACCGAGTCCTGATGAGCTCTTCACGAGCGAAAGGCCGTGTGAGGTCTGCCTGTCCGAGAAATCTCAAGACTCCCATCAATTGAATCCTCAAAGTTCCGTTGCCATCCATCTCACGACGAAGATATGGCACAACGGTCCCAGATTCGCAGCTATCTGCTCCATTCTTTTAACACAGCCAGGATTCAACGCGTCAGTCTCAGCAAGACCACGAGGTCCGCGAGTTCCACAAGCACCCCATCTCGCACAGTACGGGCACTGAGGACTCTTATACCCAATGGGACTCTGCCAACTGCTCGTCTTCACTTCCCCAACGTGCACCAACTTCCTCTCACCCTTCAACGGAAAGCGCCACGTCTTGGCCCTCTCCACAATAGCAACCAGCTCCTCCCTCTTATCATCCGAGGTCTCGAACTCCATCTCCAACTCCTTGATAGAAGGTAGATGAGCGAATGCACCTCCCCAACCATTCATATTCCGGGGATTAACAGTCCCTCTCGCCTCAGCAGCAATATCTGCATTCATCACCTGGATATCTACATCCCCACACTGCGGATTAATGCCCAGCGTATGATTACGCTCATTATACCACCAATCTCCTCTCCGAATCGAAAGCTTCACTTTCTGAATCCCAGCCATGAAGTCCTGCTTACACATCTCCATGAATTTCTGCTCGAGCCAGAACTGCTGCACAAACAAATGGACCTCTTTCACGAGCGCCAATTGCCATGGTGCTAAGTGCCGGAAATGCAACTGTTCATGCTCGTAGCCGAATTTGTTGAGGAATTTGTCCTTATAGGGTCCTGTCTCGGGTGCGTGCCAGAAGACAGGGGTTTGATTCTGTGTGGGAAGGTGGTAGGTTTCGAGGTAGATCCGGCGGCAAGTTTGGAGGAGAGAGATGTTGACTCGTCTGGGGCCCGAGAAGTCGGGTCGGCAGTGATTAGGAGGATATTCGGTTCCAGATCCTGGGAGGAGGTCTTCGGTTAAAGCATATTGGAAGACGTGGTCTCTAATTTCAGGTGGGATACGGCCGTTGTAGAAGGGAGATGAGAGTTGAGGATCTGGTGTGATGTTGCGCTCGAGGAGTGATGAGAAGAGACCAGGGACTATGGTGACGGCTCGGAGAGTCTCGTTCATGATCTGTCGCCCAGAGTACATAGCTCGAATTCGACGCAGAGGATTCCTAGGATTTAATGGATTTGACATTGTGGCGTGAATGATCCCGACGCAGTTATAAGATTTCAAATATTCAGAGATTTGAGCACCGGAAACTAATAGGTCAAGAGCTTCAAATGGCCTGAAAAATATGAGCTTCAAGGTGTGTAATTCAACAAAATTGATAATTTTAGAGACTATCTTCTTCGGCCAGAGCCTGGCCTTGCCGTTCAGGGAGTGGTAGCAAGTAGAGCACTTTGGACATCAGAGACTTTTTGATCGCACAGAGTCTCCGGGTACAGAGAAGTTGTCGGATAGAGGATCGCATTGGTGTTGGAAAATAAAAGGGGAATAGAGATGGTTGACTTTATCTTGGGGTTGTACGACCGCTGTGCCCCTCAACAGGCAACAGTTCCACGAGTCACATGACAGAGAACTCATATTTCTCTACGTAGGCTCCCAGTTTTTCGATGCGAAAGTGTAGAGAGTGGTAGTGACTGCTCCTCTTGCTCTCATATTCGTTTGTTCTGCTCGAAGCCGCCGAAAAGGGCAAAAATGAAGCTTTTGATAGCTCATATCGATCCCTGATCCAGCTGCAATTTCTCGATCGATGAGCGGACCGCTTTTGGCACAACCGAATGCAAGAAATAAAACAGGATTATCGTCTCCTCGCTCGCTGGCTGCAGATTTAAGCGAAGAGTCTGGTATTTCATTCGAAATGTCATCTCTGCACCACAGAAACGCTCTTAGATCGAACTCGCCCCTTGATCTTGCCCAGCTGATACCGGAGGCATCTCCTTCGACCATCTCTCAGCATCTGCATGCATGACCGGCAATTCCCTCGAACGAAACACATGTTTGGGGCTGTCTCACTCGTGATTTGTTCTCGGCATTTCCTCACCTTCACCGTATCTGACCATCTCAAAAGGAAGGTGAAGCTTTATCTTTCCAGCTCACCACCAAGTCGATCTCTCACTTTCTGTTGCGATAAGTCACCAGAAGCCTCTCCGTTCCCTTTCGCCCCCAAGATTTAATCATATCATCCCGCAACTCTATTCCTATCCATCGATGAAGCCTCGTCCCGCATTTATCATCACCGACCCGATGCAAAATGTCTTCGCGGCCGAAGAAAGCACAGAAATTGTCGGCATCTGACCCTGGAGACTCACCTTCAAAACATGCTCACTCGCCATCCGAGAGTAACGATTACAAGAGATGAGCGGACAGCCTGAATCAACTTCAAGACTCTGAACTCCTCGACGACGATTCCGCTATGGGATGGAAAGAGTTTTGCGATCTTGATCCTCGTCCGAGTTTCGTCTTATCTTTGGACGCAAATCTTGACGAGCCATGGGAGCCTGTCTTTCTCAACAGCTTGTGCAATATTACTATTCAAATCAGCGTCGTACAACCCTCCACGACTTCAGAAGCTCCCTAGCGCGGATATCAAATCCTGGGTAAAGGAAGTTGCTACTATTCAAAATACTGAGCCGTCCTCATTCCTATATGTCAATGTCACATGAACAGCATTCTTGGTCAGGAGGAAATGGATCATGGTTTCTGGTGTTCGTGCAAGTGGTCTATATTCAGGTTTCGAAAGTCCGACGATCACGGAGAGCGGGCCTCCACGACCTGGAAGATCTTTGACTAGTTCTGAAGATGATATTTCGCTCCTTGATGGACCTGACCCCTTACTGGCAGCATTCGTTACTCTAGGAACGCCGGACTTGACTGTGAAGAATCCTGAAGGCGAGCTTGCTCCACATATGATCTTTGCTCGGTCTATCGACTGGTCTGCTACTCCGCTTGGGGACATGACTTCGTGGCCTCGGGAGTTTCGCAAAATGCTTGCTTATTAATGGCAAATCCTTATCAGGCAGCGCTGTTTTGGGGAGAAGAGCTTACGGTAATTTACAACAAGGCTTACGCCGATCAAGTTGCAGGAGAAAAACATCCGAAGCTTATGGAACCGGTTTCAGGGGACTTTTTGGCGAAATCTGGAATCTCGTTGGGTCAATAATTAAACCAGTGCCGACGAACTGGACAATCTGTAACAGTGGCCGAGCAGATGCTTCCAATTGCAACACGGCTTCGTGGAAGAGACATTCTACACTGTAAGCAGCAATTTTGAAAATTCATTCCATATTGCAATACTATCACATTCTTCTACCATATATGTTTCTTCGCGCTGAGCTATTCATGTCTGAAAATTTTCCACGTTTAGCTCGCTCTATCTGAAGGTTTATTATCACTGTTTCGAGCGCCATTTAGAATCAAAATGCTCATTTTTCTGTGATCAAGAACATATTGCTAACTTTGACACTTTAGTGGAGCTTAACTCTTTTATATGGTGGCACCGATCAGATACTAGGTCTTTACAATGCATCTTTTGAAACAACCAGATAGATACGACGAGCTCGTGCTTTACAAACGCTACTGAAGCTGGGACAAGAAACCGCATTGGTTAAATCAGTTGCTACATTCTGGCCCAAAATTCTTACCGCGCTTTCCGACAATGTGTACGACTTCCCGTACGTCATACTCTACTCCGGTGTCGATGATTTGGAAGACGAGGCTGTCTCGGAGGCCCCGAAAGCTCAGTCCTCGAAGTCTTGTGACTTGGAGGGTTCTCTGGGTGTTCCCGTAGGACATCCTGCAATTCCTACTCGATTAGACCTTGAAGAAATCACGAGGCGGATTCATCCCTTCTTTCCGGGATGCTGCAAAGACCCGTGAGCCGAGAGTACTGAGTATCAAGAATGGCACATTGTCTCTTTCTTTGATGGAGGGGTTTGAATGGAAGGGCTACGGCGAACCTTGCCATGAAGCGATCGTTTGCCCTATTCAGCCAACCTCAAGTGAAAAATGTAAGAATACCAGATGATGCTCAAATATTAGCGGTTAGAACGTGCCATAATAATTGCATCTCTTCTCTAGGTTGTGGGCTTTCTCGTTGCTGGAGTAAGCCCTCGCCAACAGTTCGACGATGACTACTCTTCTTTTATTCAGCTAATCGATCGACGACTGGCGACTTCACATGCTTCAGTTTCATTACTGGAAGCTGAGATCCGTAGAGGTCTCACTGCGGCAGAAGCAGCTGCTCTAGAGCGAAGCAGACTGTCCAAAGAACTTGCCGGTCAGAGAAGCCGATTGCAACGTATTGTTGAAGTCTCTCCAGTTGGCGTGTTCTCCTTTGATACCAATGAGATTGTGCTTGAAGCAGATCAGAGATACTTTGAAATCACAGGTCATCCTAGAGATACCGCTTAGACTACGTCGTAGATAGGAACGGTCCATGAGAATAGTCTTGCTATTGTGGAAAATGGCTGGAATACACTGACGGTTGATCAGTCACCCTGAACACATGAGATCCAGCTGAAGAAAGCTTGGTATGACCCTGTTACCGGGGGAGAGCGCGATAACTGGATACTATGTGCGTCTCAGCCTGAGTTCTTGGATGGCAAAATCAAGAGTGTAATGGGCTCAATTACAGATATTACGCCTCAAAGCGCTCAGTCAAAGACGCAGATACTCGCACGAAGCTCTCTGAACAACTCTTACCCCGAACGCAGGAAGCCAAGGAAAACGAGAAGAACTTCAAGAGATTTTCTGACTTGGCACCTGGAGGGCTGGTCATTATGGACCCCAGTGGCAGAATCACACATGCGAACGCAAATTGGTTTGCTATATCTGTTCACCCGCCCAATCCAATGGAGCTGCAGAAGCCTCTGTCCTGGACTAACATTATTATGGAGGAAGATCAAGCCTACTATTCCCGTAAATGGGATGAGCTGACTACTCACAAATCCACATGAATTCTTCCTTCAGTGTTCCCTGAGGTATCTGATGATGGCAGTTTGCTGAGTCTAATGGGCTGTAAGTAACTTCTTCACTTCAAGAAAGTCCTTTTGCCGTGTCTAGATTACGGTATGCTGACGCACTTATCTAGGCATAGCAGATATCTCAAGAATCAAATTGGCAGAGAGCCTTCAGACTCAGCGACTAAAGGAAGCAGAAGAAATCCGGAGAGCTCAAAACAGCTTCACCGACATCACCAGTCATGAGATGAGGAACCCATTGAGTGCAATTCTTCAATGTGCCGACAGAATCTCAATATCTCTTTCCGAGATGATGGGTGATCTGAAGTTACATCCAATGCTCTCTGCAGTTGTGAAGGAGAGTATCAGCTCTGCCGAGACGATCCAGCTTTGTGCACAACAATATATACAAATTTTGCCCTTGATTCTGCGTTATTTCCGGAGCCGAGACCTAGAGCCATGACTTGGGAGCATGTTTCAAGGCACCGAACTTTGTACGAAGACAAATCGAGAAGTCCTAAATAGTCGCTCTTAGCACGGCTCCTAAGTCATGCCTGAGGGCTCTCGGCTCTCACTCTTGAGATGGATATATTGTGCTAATTTGTTGATAGTCAGAAGTCTATTGTCGACGATATCCTCACAATATCGAAGCTCGATTCCAATCTCATGCTCATTGCACCAGTGACCATTCAACCGGTTCGGGTTGTCGAACAAGCTCTACAGATGTTTGTGGTGGGGTGCAAAAAGGTTCACGATATTAAGCTCTAGTTCGACGTCGACAAGACACTCGCAGAGTTGAATGTCGATATGGTAATGCTCGATCCCAGCAGATTGGTGCAGGTCTTGATTAATCTTACGACTAACGCAATCAAATTGACCAAGTCCTCGTCAAAACGCACGATTGATATAACTATCGGCGCATACCTCGAGCCTCCCTAGGAGCAACCAGCGGACTTTTCGTACTTTCCCACTAAGAACACCGGGACAGAGAATGTCACCGCGAGTGAAGAATGGGGTACTGGGGAGGTTCTATATCTGCGTTTGGAGGCAAGCCATCCTTTGCTGAACCCAGATCGCAATGCTAGCTTGTGACAGGTCAAGGTGGCTGCGGCTTGAATTCCGATGGGAAGAAAAAGCCGTTCAACCGCTTCTGGCAAGCATCTCCCCGAACACACGTATCTTACAATACGGAGGTAGCGGACTGGGTTTATTCATCTCACGCCAACTCACTGAGCTTCAAAAGCGGCGAGATTGGAGTAGCATTAGAGTCCAGAGTAGGAAGCACGTTCGCATTTTATCTGAAGGCTCGGCGAGCGGAGCGTCAGAATAACGCTGCAGCCATATAGTCACGAATCGATTCGGAACTGAAGTACAACGCCGAGCTTGTCACCAATATCATCATTACTGATTCAATTCCCGGCTCAGCACCTACGGGTGTCGCAAGTAGTCCAAGTGAAATGGGCCAGAACCTGCTCAAAGAAGTTCTGCTCAGAAAGAGGAAAGAACGAGGGAGAGTAGCGCCGTCTCAACGGTTTAGTGCGAGTATGAACCCGATTCCCCATCCTCGCCTCTTGACAATGGTCTCCTCCCAAAGTGAAGGGTGTGTCATGAATATCTAGATCTCAAAATGTTTAGAATCCATAGATGCTCAGCCATCATCCAAGTCAAGACGAGAAAGAGATCTCTTGACCGGAAAGAATGACCTATTGAATACAACCTCTGCCAATTCTTCTGTCAGCTGCTTCAAGCGAGTTGCGCACCAAGCTGGGCTTCGACCGGTTGTAAGCGCATACATATGAAATGCGAATAATTAGTAGAAAAGTTGTCTGCTGATGGTAACATCCAGGTGTTGTGTGTAGTTGGCATTTGGAAGTTACTTTGGCGGTGGCTAAGCACTAGGCGAGCAATTCCCCCCTATTCACTGACCTCGCGTAATGCTCGGCGCGAGGACGCACAGCAACCAAAAAAAGATTGAAATATCAACTTCAGCATCGTACAGTATTCAGAGGTTCAAAAAAATGTAAAAGGAAAGGGTGAACTGCGAAGACTCGAAGATATTGCTTTCCTCTCTCTGGCCAGAAAAGAGCCTTTAAACTTTTTGGTGACCTACTAAGGCATTTCACAATATCTATCCTAATTGATAACCAGGCCTCCATACCGTTACTTTGTGGTTTCGCTGGGACGCTTAATCTTGAATCTAACCCGAGGGAGCTTGTTTGTTGCAGGAAAAGTGCTTATTTAAATACGTACCTATCAAAGCGGTTCCCGACTTTCTTTTTCCACTTGCGCAGAATTTCACCAGGACCGCGCCCGCTCCCAGCCTCGATTATGCCAATTCATAACCGACAGTGACGGATTTAATTGCCACTGTCTTCAAGTTCTTTGACCTCGCTTTGAGTCGTCACCTTTCTTTTGAAACATTTCAACTACCAGCTCTACCAGCACGCAACACGAGCGATAAATTGTTCAACGCGGCACTCTAACCACACAAAAGATACTAAATGAGACCTTTGTGTAAAGAGCCAAGATCCCAGAGCTCGTTGCTCTGGTATGTACAGATTCACTTTTTAAGTCTTTGCGCAAGTTGTGACGATGTTCTATCCTCGGCCCCGGCATCTCCATCTCCATCCGATACACAACCGTTCGCTCAGTTGAGTTACTATGGAATCAAAATATCTTCGAACCATGACCTATTCAAGTCTTCACAGCCGAATCTCTTGAGTACTGGAAGCATTTACTGAAACCCATGCTAAGTAGTATCAACTGGCCTCCTGACACACCATTAAATTGAAAACACCAATCCTTGATCCGACCCTATCTCACCTTTACATAACCTCTCCCAGCCTTTTCTAACATCCTCCATCCCCTCACCCCACACCATATGCAGCCCCTTTACCAACCCACGTTCCTTGAACAAGCGCCACTCTTCGAGATGTTCTGCAAAATATCGCTTCTCGCCCACCACTTTCAGTGCCTGATCTCTCACACGTGAAGCATTGAACACAGTGGCATCCTTCTTCGTCCGAGCTAAGAACTTCTCAGTTGCCTTTTCCGGGCTATCTGGAACAATTTCGCCTGCCACGATCAATTGAACAACATTTCCATGACTTTGGCGAAGTGTATTCGCCCATCTGTCAGCAGTACCCCCCCTGGATCCGAACTCGCAGATGACCACTTTGGAATCAGGATTCAAGACCAGCTGAGGATCCAAGTCACCCGAATCAGCGTCGTAGGTCAATGTCTTGTCGTAAAATCCAGTCCCCGTGGAGAAAGCCCTGGACCCACTGGCACCAATCCCAACCACCATATGTGGCTTCGTCCCAACGGGACGACAGTTTCTCAGCAGATATGCAAGAGCAAGTGCCGTTTTCCCACTATCGGCAAACACAAGCACGACGGTCTTATCATCAATAGCTCCCTTCTCGATGGTCCAGCTATCCTCGACGGACCCTGGATGTACGAATTCGGCAGAAGTCCACGGAAAGACGAAGCGATTGATCAGATAACTCGTCGTGAAGAATATCTGGAAAAGAGCGTCATATCCTTGACTTTGCTTTTGTTCCAGAGTCCATTGAACTCCTGGCGGGTAGAATATGTACTGATTGTAGAGCGACATCACGTTCTCACGTCGCTTGCTGACTTCGAAGAATTGGGTTGGGATTTCAGGGTTGATTTGGATTTGTAAGTCAAGTGGAAGCGTTCCAATTGGAAGGAATCCGAAGATTTGCGTACCTACTTCGACTTCGGTAACTGTGCTCTCGATGACAGTGGCATAACCCCAAGTAGCGATACGGCCAAACTTTTCGGGATCTGAATATTCGGCAGGAATTGACGGGGGCAGAGGATGAACGTGCTCCCACAAGCCAAGAATGTGCCCAATGCGTGCGTACATCAAAGTGTTGGCGGTCAATGAGATAATGGCTGTTTTAATCCGAATTGAAGATGTTGCCAATTCTGGAAGAGGAAGTACGTTTGGGAGCGAGACAAGATACTGGTCCTCATAGTTGTTCTTTGAAAGAACCTGGATGATACGGGGAGTGGTAGCCATGTGACTAGAGACTGTTGTTTTGACTAAAACGATTTTATGAGGATAGATATTTTGCAGCTTGGCAGAACTAAAAGGGTAAGAAAGGAGATTTAAAGATCCAGCTTTAGCATTGTAGGATGCCAACATCAACAGCTACGTCCGTATTGGGAAATTGGGAAGCCTTAATAAGCAACTTACGCGCATAATATGCGACCGAGGTTACCGTGATCACCAAATAGAGAAGAAAGATTACTCAACGGGGGAGCAGAGAAATGGGGACAACACAGGCCTGGCACGCATGCACATAAGCAAAATGTCCATGAAATTATAAAGTCACAGAAAGAGTCGAATTGAATTCAAGCAAGCATCCAGACGTACAAACGACAGCCAAGGTAAATCTTACATTCGTCACGTGATCGAGCCCAACAAGCACTCCGCTGATACACCCTCCAGGTCGGTCTAAGCCTTAGCTCCAGTATCATACGGCGCATCGAAAGCAAATCCGGCATAGCCTTTCTCTGCAACCTCCTTGCATTCTCGCATGTATCTTGGGATTCCACCCGTGTAGTTCAGAGACTCGCGAGGCTTACCCGGGATATTCGCACCCCTGAATGGTAATCAGAATGCTACTCGAAAATGATTGAGGAGAACTTACATGTACCACGAATCTGTTCCAGGGAAAAGTGTAATATCACAAAGGTCCGCAACATGCTTAGTCCATCCAGCCTCAGATTGAGCAGTGGCATCCATGGTCTTCTTCTTGTTTTTCTCGCAGTACTCAATGGCATCAATAACCCAGTCACCCTGGAGCTCAACGATGGTAGGTCCGTTGGCAAAGGCTGTTGGGCCTTGAGGACCATAAAGGAAGAAAAGGTTGGGGAAGTTGGCAGTTGTCATGCCTAGATACGTCCATGTACCCTTGGACCACTTATTTGCGAGTGAGACTCCGTCTGTACCTTTGATATCGATTTGTACGAGACCGCCAGTCACTGAATCAAAGCCTGTGGCTAAGATAATGACATCGAATTTTAGTTCCTGGCCATCTTTCATCTTGATTCCCGTTTCGGTGAAGGTGTCGATGGGGTTCTGCTTCAGGGAGATGACGTCTACATTGTTCTGATTGTAGATTTCATAGTATTGTTGTTCAAGAGATGGTCGCTTTGTTCCGAAGGTGTGAGGTTGGTTCGGCAGGAAGGGTGCCAAGATGTCCTTCTTCTTGGGGTCATTTATCCTTGCTCTGGTCTTCTCAGCCCAGAACTCGTATGCAGTGTCATTTACACCTTTGTTGAAAAAGGTGTCCTTGTATGTGGCGAGCCAGAAACGGAATCCGCCATCCGACCACAGCTTCTCATAAAACTCTCTGCGTTGCTCTGGGGTATCTTCATTGCCCTCTCTCTGGGCGAAGTCGAAGTGGAAACCGGCGAATGTCTCTCGTCGGTACCTAAAGACATCTTCGTAGCCACCCTTTGCTTTGATCTCTGCCTCTGCTTTGGGATCGAGCTTGTGTTGGTTCATTGGTAGGCAAAGATTTGGTGTCCTCTGGAGAACGGTGAGGTGGCCGACTTGAGGGCCAAGCTCCTGGATACATTGGACGCCAGAGGCACCAGTGCCAATGACGCAGACCTTCTTATCCTTCATATCAATTCCGTTCTGGGGATATTTAGCTGGTACAGTTAGCTTTTGCGCTCAATCACAAGGTAACTGATGCTGACCTGTGTGGTGCATGATGCCTTTGAACTTCTCCATCCCCTTGAAGTCGGGGACGTGATGCTTAGCCGCGAAGCCAGTACACAGGACAAAGTACTTGCAATCCACGACCTCCCCAGATCCAAGTTGTACATTCCATCTGCAGGTCTTGGTGTCGAAATCGGCGCCCTTGACTACCGTATTCAGCTCAATATCTTTGCTGAGATCCAGTTTCTTGTCCACATATTGGAAGTAGCGTCGGAGCTCAGACCAACTTGGGAAACGTTCTGACCAGGTCCAGTCTTTATAAAGATCTTCAATGCTGTACTCATACAGAGGGACGTCGCTGTCGACTCGAGCTCCAGGATAGCAGTTCCAGTACCAAATACTATTTTCAATTAGCCGATTAATCTCAACCTGCCTGAAAGCGAACGCACCCTCCAAGTTCTCCAGCACTATCAACTACCTTGCACTTATATCCCATCTTACGGAGATAGTGAAGCTGATAAAGGCCACCAAATCCGGCCCCGACGATCAAGACGTCTAAGGACCTGGTGGCAGCAACGCCATTGCCGTTGACTTCTGAGGTTGTCGATGGCGCCATCCTGTGTGTATGTTCAAGAACTTGTATGTTGTAGATTGATATAAATTTGGGAAGGGTCCAATATACGGGCAGTGCCAAGGAAAGACGTCTGGACTGTCAGAGAACCCCGCGACTCCAGTATGAGAACTAAGAAGGTATGCGGGGCCGGAAATAATCCATTGCCACATGTCATGATCCAATAATCCGAGCTGTTATCGACATGCATCTCCGGAATGAAGGTCATACACTTGATATAGCAGTTTGACATTCGTATACTCGTATTGATTGGTGGAACCTTTGATGGGAGAGACGCAGTGTTCCCCAGCTTCCCTCCACCCCTGTCAAGATTCTGCTTGGTCAGCGAGTGGAGATTATCACTTGGCTGACATAGTAAAAACTCTTGTCCGTATGATAGAATATTGTCCTATCATCAATTGACTCAGTCGGCCGCCAATTCATCCATTCTGCATGCCTTTTAATCTTACTGCTGCCCATAATCTTAACAACCCCGCGTTTTAGCGCCGTTTCGGTTAGGACCGGGTCCTTGTCCCCTTTTGCTCTCGAGGAAAAGCTGCATGACCATGATGATGATGATGATGATGGTGATGGTGATGGTGATGAAATCTTCAATTAAAACCCACCCTATCCCATCAAATTGAGTTACAAGAGAGAATTCTTTACGGGAACAATGTCAACTGGAAATGAAAGCAGAGGAGGTTGAGAGAGCACTTGCTCTGTAAATTTTGAGCTGGTATTTCAGAGTAAATCGAGGAGGAATTGCTAGTTGGTGGCAAACGTATTGCTTACGCGCTGTCTTCGCCCAATTCCGCACTTCCAGACCCCAGTAATTACTTTTTGAAATGTTTCGTTGTTTTCGGACATGAGTCAGAATGGTACCCTGAGCTGGAGTGGAACTGATCCGTCCTCCCAATATCTTGGATGCGAATCAGAGAGCTACCCCGCAGGGAGCTATTGTATACCCCTTTCTGCAGCAGACATACTCCAACGCGGATAGTAAAGTATAGAGCATTGCCCCTTTGATCCGGATCTACCGCTCTGCAAGGCGATGATAGTGAGCGCTGTTTGGCATTATTCGGAAGGCATGCAGCTCGGAATACCTTCCCTGGCTGATTGACAAATATGCTTTGCCTCTGTGGATAAGAACGAGCAACTTGGCACGTGTTATCAAACTTGGGACCAGTGCGCCCATGAAGTCTACACTCGATGGCCTGTTTGAAATCCTCGTAAGGGTAGTGCTCTGGCTCTACTTGGAGCTCAAGCTTTCATGGACTGTTGCTCTTGAAGCAGAAAGAAACACGGAAAGCAATGCATACACATACTGAAGTAGCAAATGCAAAATTAAAGTCAATTCATCCTAGCTTCATAGCCTTGCTTCTCATGAATTAAGAACATCCCATCTCATCATCAGATCCTCATTTCGGACGTACACTAGCCTCGAATCATAAGTCGACCACAAATTTGGCAAATGCAGAAATTCTGAATATAGCTGAAGATGCTATCCAACTGATTTGCTTGCATCAACAGTTAACGCCATGAGGGAGGGAGATCCTTTGTGATTGAGACCACTCTGAGATATAGAATGTGAAAGCGGGCATGAAGACGCTCCTTGGGAAATGTTCAGCTGAAAAGAATTTTGCTTCACGAAGGTGAGACTTTAACCCCTGTCACGTGCCCGGCTTTCGATTTTGAAGCGAATATCAAAAACTTCAACAACCTTTGTGACTCTGTGCCCGCTGGAACACCAAACCCCAATACCGCTCAATTGAACTACAAACTTCCCTCTTCCAACCGCCACGCTGTTGTCCACACGACTCCTCCTACACGCCAGCAGGCTGCTACCAACCCTCCGCAGAACAATGTCTTCATTCTCCCAAATTACCTACAGCGAGACGGAGCAGGCGGAGATCAACCAATGGCTCACGACCGCCGATCGCCTGAAGTCCTCTGACCAGAAGTCCCTACTCGATACCCTCAACACGCACCTCGCGTCCCGCACTACTCTCCTCGGCGCAAAGCCCTCCAAGGCAGACGTCGCGCTGTACCAGTCCCTCGCACCCCAAGTCTCAAGCTGGACTCCGGAGCAACGAACTGGCGAGCACGGCCACCCGAACATTGTCCGCCACCTCGACTTCGTACAGAACTCGCCTCTGTTCGGGCTCTCTGTTCCCGATGCGGAGAAAGTAAAGGTTGACCCTGAGGAAATTCTCTACGTCAAGCCGCCTGTTGACGCCAAAGCCGAGAAGGAGCGCTTAAAGAAGGAGAAAGCTGCCGCGACAGCAGCAGGAGGCGAGAAGGGTGCTCTCGCAGATACTACAAATGGTAAGCAAAAGGACAGGGGAGTCGCCGAGAAGATCGCAGACAAGGTTGCGGATCTGAAGGTTGCGGCTGTGGGCGCTGTGGCTGGTGAGGGAGCTGAGCAGCAGCAACAAAAAAAGAAGGAGAAGAAGGAGAAGGCACCGAAGCCACAGAAGGCTCCAGCTGCCGCAACACCCCTGTCACCATGTCTGATTGATTTGCGGGTTGGACATATTCTGAAGGCAATCAAGCACCCTGAGGCGGACTCGCTGTATGTGAGTACGATTGCGATGGGAGATAAGGAGGGCACGGAAGATACGGACGTGTATGAGGGACAAGTTGTTAGGACTGTGTGCTCGGGACTGAATGGATTGGTGCCTTTGGAGGAGATGCAGGGACGGAAGGTGGTTGTAGTTTGCAATCTGAAGCCTGTGAAGATGCGTGGTATCAAGTCTTGTGCTATGGTTCTTGCGGCATCGCCGAGATTGAAGGA
This sequence comes from Cairneyella variabilis, assembly GCA_001625345.1. Classification (NCBI taxonomy): domain Eukaryota; kingdom Fungi; phylum Ascomycota; class Leotiomycetes; order Helotiales; genus Cairneyella; species Cairneyella variabilis. The sequence goes on from AYLM01000722.1 coordinate 61,143, forward strand.
GGGAGAGGAGGATCACCATGCTGGACCGGTCGAGTTGGTTACTCCGCCTGCTGAGGCTACGGCTGGTGAGAGGGTCTACTTCGAGGGATGGAAGGGTGAGCCTGAGGGTGTCTTGAATCCCAAGAAGAAGGTTTGGGAGATGATTCAACCTGGCTTCACTACTACGGAGAATCTGGAGGCAGGATTCGATGCCGGAGTTGTCAAGGAGCTTAGCAAAGAGGGCGACGCACCGAAGACTGGAGTCGGTAAGCTCGTCACTGAAAAGGGAGGCGTCTGCAAGGTCAAGAGCTTGGCCGGAGCCATCATTAGATGAGGGCTTGCATACATATAGATTCATATTGGGGGGGGGGACATGCCATTGGCTCAGCATTTTGCTGAATAGATGAAAAACATGAGCAGGCTTTTTTTGTTCATTGAGAGTGAACCATTGCCCACTCCCCTATCTGTAAGAAGTGATATCGTTTTCTTTCTTTACAAGAGTTGTCACTAAATAATTTCTTACTACCTACTTATTCCAGGGTTGCACTTGTCTCAATACCTACACTCGTTCGGCAGTCAACTTTCGAACTTTCGACATTTAGCGAAGTCTCGACCCTTATCGACGCTCGAACTGTCGAACTCTCGACATTTAGCGAACTCCGAGGCTAGGCGACTCTTGACCTGTAGTACTCAGTCAGGGCTCCAACCCTTCTTAAATAAGATTACCTAAATACTTAAGCACCTAGGCACTTTTAGCTTTGATTTTCTCAAGGTAGCATCTTGTAAGACTTACATTGCTATCTATAAATTTGTCTGTATAGGCGAGAAGCAATCTTCTAACACCTTTTGTGATACTTTTGATCTCACAATTGATTGGATACCCTGGTACCTTTTCACGGGACTGAGACGGGATGCTAAAAGCTATTACAGATGTATTGGCGCCCTAGATATTCTGCACCAAAGGAGAACTATCTCTGAAAAGAAAGGATGTCCTAGACCGATACAAGAGGAGAACCGTAAAGGTATCTACATACACGGGTATTTGAAACCAACAACACTGACGCTCAGAAACTCGCCTCAAACATTGAACCTTGAAATCGTTAGCATATAGCAAATTCGAAATGGGTGTGCCATTTACCTGTTCCGGAGAACAACGTCCAAATCAAAGCAAGTAAGGGCAGTTTCGGAGGACAACACCTGTCCCCAACCACACCAACATAACCAGCCCACCACCGCCATTGTGCTATCCAGCAAAGTAATATCCCCACCACAACCACAACAGGATAACGTCCCACATTCGGCTTCTTTTCCTTCCCGTCCCTCTTCTCACCAATTAGCCTCCATTGCTCCTGTTCTCCCCAATTTTGCCTTAATTCCTCTTTCGAATAAGACAGAACCTCTATGCCTCAAGAACAGCTTGCAAATCTGCGGCGAGTACCTTTTCAATCCTCAAACGCTCATCCTTTTTTGCCATGTTAAGTTCCGTCAAATGCTCTTACCGCTGTTCAGCAACAACATCATACTCATTCTTCGAGTCATGGACTTCATGTCCACAAATGTCCGCCTCCACTTTCATCTCCATGTAGATTTCACTCTCATCTACCTCCTTGCGATATACCCCAAACTTGCATCATCCGCTGTCACCCTGGCCCGTGCCTGCTCAATCGCGCGATCAAACGACCTCATTCTCCGTTCACATTCTGCGATCAGTCTCAGAATTTGCATTTCTTGTGCTGGGTCAACATCGATTCGAGCTTCTGCCGCTTCGCGGAAAGTTTGAGCTTCATCCTGTTTGTGGCCGGAGTTTCTAGTCAATCTTGATCATTCCTGCTTTCCTCCTCCTCTGCGGCTGCATTCTCCACCACGCGTCGCTGTCCAGTCCTCTCTAGTGAACTTTCAAGTCGATCCTTGGCTCTCTCCGCCTGCTTCTTGATCATTCGTCTTGTTCTCTACTCTAGGCGAAGTTCGTGCGGCATTCATTTCCATGTTTCTTTCAGTGTGTTCCACTCCTCAGATGTATCATCCATGCCTTTTGCAAGGCGATCCTGCCAACTTTGTACTTGCCGCTGCCATGGTCCTTGGCCAATGGGCCTCATCTTCGACCTGGCCGTCTGCAATGACTTCACTTGAATGAAAATAATGGCGCACTTGTCCTTCATCAAGCTCCCCGTACGAGTTCAATACTCACTCAGCCTCCCAATCCTTTCACTCACCCCCAACTCATTCCAATACAAGCCGCCATAGCAAAAGGTACAGCGACGATCCACAGGACTCCCCGCATACATGATCATGGCCTACTTCGCATACCACGACCCGACCAGATGACCTTCGAGGAGAAATTTCTGACGCCGAGCATATTGGTCGCAATGATTACGTTATACGCGGCGAAGATTTGAAGGATCACCTCGCCGAAGAGAATCGAGGCTGTCGCGGAGAAGTACATTGACTTTCTCTGCTTGGTAAGGGAGGAGGGCCACGATGAGCCAGGCGAGCCGGGGACGTGTGCACCAGAAGAGCGTGAGATCTTTGATGCTGGTATTTCCCTTCCCTGGGATACCTTTGATAATAGTTGCATTGACGGCGTTACTCACTAATGAAGCCCGACGGCCACAAGACCTGTGAAGTACTAATAGCGAGCTTCTTACCTGCCGAAGTAGCCACAAGTAAGCTTTTTAACGACGGTTCGACGGGTGAAGATGGGTATGAGGACAAGCATCATGATATTGACTCCTGCGAAAGCCCCAAGTTTGCCAGGCGCCGAGGGACAATGAGCTTGGGAACCTTTGCTGAGGGATGTATTGAATGACAACGTCCAACTCCATGGGAGCATCTCGGACTATTGAACGGATAGTAAGGATTTCCAATCGCTGGACAACTGGCTAGCGTCGGGAAGCTGCTCGATGGTGGATAGGTACTATTGGTAACGTAGAGATAGTCAGTCCAATTCGACGGCAAGCCATTGAACACTTTGTAGTCCGCACATGTCTGGTTCAACCACCAGAGAAGACCTGTATTGTCTGTATTCGAGGAGCATATCCTAGAACATTTTCTATTCCCGTACTGAACCTAGGAGCAAAAGCATTGTAGGCCAACTGCAGCGGTAGATTGTCAGTTCCCATTGGTATCGATAGAGCTGCAAAGAGTAGTCGAGCACTTTGATTCCGGCGCGATAAGCTGGCAGGCCGAGGATCCCACCCCTAGACAACTTGGGAAGTTGCTCTGTGCCAGATAACTGTTGTTCATAATGAATAGAGAATCATGCCAATCGGGAGGCAGGCCAGTAAAACCCGTAATGTTGCCACAGGACTCGTTCAGCCACCAAAGAAGACCTGTCTTGTCCAAGTTCGAGGTACAGGACCCGGCGCAATTAACTTGAAAGTCAGACCATGACCATCCCATGCAAAACGCCTTCAGATCCAGATATATCTGTGAGGATTGCGGCGTTCCACCGGTCGTAAACTTTGCCTTGAAGACGTTCGCTGCTGCAAGCCCATCACCACGTCTCCATCCACAATCGATGCGTTCCATCTCGAGTACAACCAAGCACAATTGCTGGCACAGTTTGGTGGGGTAAAGTCTTCGACGTAGTTGTGATTGTCAGTGATAAATTGGCTGGTGAAAGGGTTATCAGTTATGTAAGAAATCGTATTCAAGCCCCCGCTTTGCGAACTGAGTTGGAGAACGGCATATTCCGGGATCGAAGCGTCCAATTCGCTGGCAGGCCATTCCATCCTGAGTCGAAAGGGCAGTATAGTGCAAGCCATACAAGATAGAGTTGGTTGTTGATGCAGAGATGTCAGAAGTACAGGAAGGGCAAGTGGTGCTGCTCATCGATTTGGAGAGACAGTCAAAATCGATTGCATACACATGTGTCCAACATGTCAATGCCACCATTTTGGAGCAATATTCGACTGTACAACCATGAACGGTCCCTGAGCCAAGACACGTATCAGAGACTTCAGCGGCACAATTTGGCGGCCAGAGGGTGTCTAAGGATTCAGTTGATACGAAGGGAATAATACACGGGGTACAAGGGAATTCCGGGTAGCAGTAATTGGCTGAGGCTTAGTCGTTGAGACTTGAGGTGCGGCATGGATGATTTGAGCGAACGCCCCAATGAGGGTGGAGATGAGACTCAAAGGCAAGAACTATCCTGCTACTAGACATCGCATGTTGGCATGGAGATAATGACCAAAATAATCATGTTTCAGAAATAGGATTAAAACCTAAAACGACTGCGGGTTCAAGATATGGGGTTGGGTGTAGACTCGATGTCAGAAGGTTGGTCGAGGCTATGAGCAGGCTGGTAAACTCAAATGATGCCCAATGTCTGTATACTCAAAAGCCACAAGACCAAGCCAGTAAAAAAGGCACTTTTAGATTCCTTATCTGGTACGTTACGGGAAATATTGCAGGAGATGCATGTGTTCTCAATTTCCACGACGAGTAGAATGTGAAGATCCAGGTGTAGAATGATGCCTTGTGAGAATGGGATCAATTCACTGTGAAATCAAGCCTATCTATGCGAATGAGATGAAGATATCAACGGGGTCTTCTCACTTTGACATTCCCCGGATTAAGGCAACGTCGTGGCGACGAATCGGTGTTTGCTACAAGTTGATAGTCCTAGTAGTCCTGCATACACAAAACGCCCTGCTACAGTGTGCTTAGTATGCTTAAGCTCACTTCTCGCTAAATCGGTACAGGAAACATGCGGCTGTGAAGATTTGACAAGATCTCTTCCTCCGTCGAGCTAACATGACAAATCCGGCCTTTCGGAGGCCCGCTCAAGACGCAGCAATTTTTGCTTGGCAGCTAAAGAGATCGAGAAAAGAAGGCTCTGAGATTACGAACAGGTAAGAATGCAGAAAGATGAAAGCTCGGGATGCCTAGAGAAGAGAGGACAAAGAACAATGCGGCTGCAACACTTGAACAATCTAGAAGTATTAGAACAAGACATTGAGATGGAAAGCAAGCAGGGTCTTGAAGAAAAGGATCCCCAGACCCCAGGAAAACCGTGGCTTGACATTGTTTAACACCGAGCACGGATTGAAATGAAGGCAAACTGATATGAAAAGAGCGACATGGAGGTCGAGAGCAGCATGTTGCTACTGACGTACAGGTTCGTTGACAGAAGAGTGATACCAAGGGTTGAAGAAGCTACACCATTCTGAGGTGCGACAAAATGTACATGTAGACGTGCAAGTACCTAGGTAGTTACCTAGGTATATATTTCATCCACTCTCTTCCTACAGTGGATTTCTGCTGAGTGATGCTTTTTCTGTCCTCAAGCATTCGACGACCGCCTAACTGGAAGTATATAAGTCGTCCCATCACAATGGACGAGAGAGCGAAAACTTTCACTAGCATGGATGGAGGGTATGTCACTGGACAGGACGGATGGTGCTTTGCTAAAGATGATTGGTAAATGGGCACATGGTTAGACACGATCTAACTGTAGCAAAGTCATCAGTTAGGAGCTTCACCGGCCACTTCTCAGGAAAGAAAATCATACACTGTCAAAGCTTCTCTTGTTGTCGCTCTGAAAACAACTGTCAATTCCATTGGAGCTGAGGTGGAGACACTACTGTATCTCTTGGACTTCCCTCAGTCGCCTTTCAATGCTGGGAAGAGGCCTTGCACTAAGGCCTTTTTTTTATTTTTATTTTTTTAGAGAAGGATTGTGATGCAGAGCTACTGCTTCTTTTATGTGCAGAATTTGGTGAAGGTAGTGCTTTTCTTGAAGGCAAGACTGTGGCATCAGATATCGAGGCAAGTTAAAGTCTCCACGGGTTCGTCGTTGGCACCTATCCTTGTGAGCTTGAGTAGCCCCGGTAAAAGCATGCGTAGGAAAATCCTGCTGTTGTTGATCCCAACAATGGCATCACTTGTTATTGCACTCCTGCTTCACCTCCTTCTGCCTGTCGAGTTTGGAGCATCATGCAAGATCGAACAATGTCTGTAGATTCGATCTCTCAGTGTATATGCCATTGTAACTCCACGCTTTTCCCATCCAGTGCAATGAGTGATATCCATCACTTGTAGCTCATATCATTATCCCATGTAAAAATGCAGAAATCCCCGCTATGCCTATCCATATCCAAATATATGAAAAAGATTCATCCGTAGATTCTTGGCGCCATCCGCATGCTCATGGTCCATTTTCCAGGCACAATATTCCTTGAAAATCGTGTTGCTTAGTCGCTCGCTGAATTCGCTCGATGGGGGTATCAAAGGGACGGGTTGGTCAAATGACCCAGTGTATCGAAAACGAGAGAGTTACCTTTTAGTAGGGCCCAGTCCCAATGTCTTTGGATCGTTTGAAGACCAGTTTTGTAGGAAGCTCGAGCTCATCATCATCCTCTTTGTCTACCTCCATATCGTCGACCTTAAGGTCCTTCAGCGCTGCTATGCCAGTTCCGGCCTTTGCCGGCCTCCTCATCTGTGTTTCTCTCATGGTCCTTCTCTTCCCTTCGTGTTGTGGCATTGACACAGAAACTGGTTGTGCAGCTTCCTCTTTCTTGAGCTTCTCGATTTCCTTCTCTGCAGATTCCTTGACCTCGGCCAGTTTCCGTTTGATATTCTCGATTTCCGTGGTGCATTCGCCATCTCTAAGGAACTGATGGGCAGCATGCTCACACTGCGCTTGGCACCACTCCAGGCCCTTATCCAACTGGTCGAAGATATCTGGCCCTCCTTCCACTCCAGATCTTCTATATCCCCTCAGCAATCCAACACCCATAGCGCTACCGTAATTATCCACCCTGGTTGGACTATCCCATAAAGGGCCCATCTGCCTCGTAGACACAAATCTCAACTTCGGCATTTTTAAGTCCGTTTCTCCTTCCTCTGCATCTGCCGCTCCTGTGGCCCCAGGAGAAGTGCTCTCACCCTGTTTATTGACCGCAACACTTGTTTGTGACCGTAAGTTCCTACCGCCCACCACCAACCCACTTAATCCGCTGCTCTCTTCCTCATCGTCTTCGTCTTCGTCAGCCTCAGAAACTTCCAACTCTGCCGCTCTCTTCATCTCCGCCATCTTCGCAGCCATCTTCCCCTTCCGCATCTGATTTCTACTCCCACTCACAAACTTAACCAGATCCTCAAACGCCGTCTGTACCGCACTATCATAGTATACAATAATCATGGACCGCGTCCTGTATTTCGGAGCCTGCGACTCGCCCGACGCAAGAGACTCAGTCTTCCGCTTCCGTATCGCTCCCATATTCCGACCCTGTGCCGGCGGTGTGGGCTGAGACGACTGCCGCATCAGCGTGCCGGGAGCAGGTCTTGGATTCGAGCTGGCCTTTGGAGGGGGGGGAGTAACCATCGTGGATGCTCGCGCGGCCGCAGGGGAAATCGGTCGCTCGGTTTTCGTAAAGCCATTTTGTGATGTCGGTGTATCGAAAGGGTTCAATTGGATATCGGCTGGGTTTTCGGGCTCGTGTGAGAAGAAGGGGTTCTCGCTGACATCGTGGGGCCGAAGGGACTCTGTCGAGCCTTTGTTTTTCACAGAGCGCGTGGGCGGACGCTCACTCTCTGTCAATCGAGCGAGTTCGATTTGTCGGAGGGCAATTTGCCCATTGAGGTCGTCGAGGCGCTGTGTCCATTCCGGGACAGAACTCATGAGCGAACTCAGAGCTTCAAGAGTTGAGAAATTGGCCATAGTGAACGCTGCCCGATGTGCGGCGCTCACGGCGGGGTTTTCTGTTATCACAATTCGCTACGCAAAGAAATCGGCATGAAAAAGACAGAAACCACATTGGAAGTGTGCTGTACTCGAGCGGCAGTTGTGGACCCTTAAATTCGTTTCATTGTTCTTGCGGGGACAGGAAGAGGTTCGGTAGTCATGAAGTCGAGTGAGGTGCAGCCTAAGGAGACCTTCAAAGGTAACTTCGGCGGCCTCTAGGTGAGATCGTCGCCGGGGAATATGGCTATTTGTTGATAGGAGCAGATCTCCCTCGAGATTAAGCCAATGCGTGAGTTCATATACGGTGATCAAAGAAGTGTCGGAAGAACCCGTCCGTTGGTGATCTGGGATCTGGTGCACATAAATGCTTGATGCTTGCTCGGTATGTATGGATACGGGCGGGGGAAGGGTGCTGGCGATGTCGATGTCGAAATTGTACGTACCCCAGGCTTCTCGAAGTTTGACGTGGCTCCTGGGCTAGCTCCTTTATGCTACGGAGAACTGGCACCGATATGAACCGCAGGGGTGAACATCAGGGTTTTCCCCTTCGACCGTTGGCAAGAGAATTGAAACAAACTGAGATACTTTTGAGTGGGATTTTGGTCGTGCCTTGAGGGTGTGGGCGGAGAAGCATGGAGGGTGCAATGACGACGAGTCTTGAACAGTGCACGGCTCCTGGTTGTGTCCCGCTGCCACTTTTATTGGGCAGTTCGTGTCCGAGTGGACGCCATCTTGATTGGCACACTGCTGTGAGATCTCTGCCTTTTCCTACCTCATCTCAACTCCCACTCCTTGACGGCCGGCAGTTCACGCTGCACAGATTGTGGATGAAATAATGGAGATGGCCGGGATGACTGCTTTGAGGAAGCAGATTTCCTTCTTCTCCATCACAGAGTGCAAAAAGATCTCGATCGAGTGAGTGGTCAGGATACGGTCAAGACGTTTACCAAGCGGCTAACTCTTGCATGCAGTGGCTTCTTGTTTGCTCCATTTTTCTTGTTCTGTTTGCGCGTGGCACTGCAGCAACTCTCAAGTCAAGAGTACCGAGCTGCGGCATCAGGAATTACTGTGAGCGAGTCAAGCATCGTGCAAGGGAAGGTAAATCTACATGATCCGAGGCATCCCTCGTACTCGGCTGATAGTCACACGTTGGCAATATCTTCCAGGTGTGTACTGAACCTTTTCCGTCAAAATCGGCTCTGAGCACACTTATAGATCTGCCGTCCTGGACGGCAGAGGTGCCACCCGGATAACGCACGTCGGAAGCGTGAATATGCCGTGCATTCGGCCGTCGTCACCGACATATCAGATCGCATCTTGACTTGTTGAATGGCTCACCAGTGACCACAGAATACGAAGTTTGGGAGAATATAAATATACGAGCCGAACACACGCAAGCAAACGGCCTGGTCTGCGGCCAGGACCCATTGTACTCTTAACTATGCACGTCGTATATACTATACAATATATCAGACGATCAGATGACTTTACAAATAAATTATTTACGGAGGTGAACTCCTTCCCTAGTCACCCATTCTTCCAGCGGTTCGTTCGCAAGTTTCGAAAGCAACAAAAGAAATATCGATCAAGCCTCAATCAACCAGAAACCTTCCCGTCAAGCCTCCCCATGCAGTATGCGGTTCGGCTCCCTTTGGAAAGCGCCTCGGAAACAGAAAGTTAGAAACACACCACATGCCTGAAATTGCTCCCCTGCTTGAGTAAAGAGGAGGGCCAGAAGGGCAAAAATCAATCACCGACATACGCGCCGTAAGTGCGCGCAAGCCCAAGAAATGACTCCCTCGCTTTCAGTTGCGACTGGCTAACCACTATGTCGGGTCCGTGATATGTACTTCGTAAATGGTAGGCTACGCCGGCATGCAACTACGAAACGGAAGAAGACGAGAGAAAACTCTGATAAACACACGAAGGTAGCACATGCTCCAGAATATACGATTGTGTACTACAAGCACAGATACTTTGTGCTCTCACACTCGCTTCTGGCTTTCTCAAACAACAATGAGTTCAGATGAACGCTCTTCAAACACCAAAAGCAACTGCAAGCTCGCGGTTAGAAAAGCCGTTCAAGTCAAAGCGTAGGGCTCGGCGACCTGTAAGGGGGTACGCCTTTCAACGATCCGGTCTGACCGCTCCGAGATGAAGTTGCGCCTTCAGAAGTTTCGAGAAGGAACACATGGGAGAAAATCTCTCGCGGCATGGATAATAATGGCAGGGAGCAATTAATAGGTGAGACTTCATCCTGGTTGCAACGTGCTCTGCTCGAAATGGCAGCGTGCTCGGACCTGCATCAAGGATAAGAGAAGATTGTGCTGCCGGGGTAACGTGAAAGGACTAGAAGAGAAAGATACGGACGGATGAAATGTATCACCTCTTCACGGCAAGCAATAGTGGTAATTATTTTGCGGTAATAGACCGGCTGAACCGAAAGCTTCTTGCTCAAGTCCTATGCCTTCGGAATCAGTGCAACCACGCCAGCAAGTTGGGCAAGTGGGACTTCCGCAAGATCGTCCGATGCTAATCTATGGCCATAGCTCCTCTTTTTTCCACTCCCCAATCTCTTCTCCCCGTTGGCCAGGTTGACCGCCAGTCGAACTGACATAGGTGAACTTCCATCGCCGAGCCTTGTCTGAGACACTCAGATCAATCTGCTCAACCACATCTGGCTTGATGATGACCACTCTGAAGTTCGTCCGCGCAACCTCATCGTGTAGATCAGTGACCTGTTGTCCCAATCCCAAAGATGGATCAGCCGGAGGAATTGAGACTGGTGACCCTGGAACAGGATTCTTAAAGCTGCCTCTCATGCCAGGACTCAGATTGCCGAAGTGAGCGGTGAGTTCTGTAGCCCAAGACCAACCCTTCTTCCCTTCCTCTTTAACAACTCTCATCCTCTCGCCAATCTTGCGCTTTACCGCCCTGACACCGCTTGATCCCTCTCCTTCGCCCTCGACATCTTGTCCAACAACGTAAGCATCTCCACGGAATCTCCATTGCGTCATGACATCCTTGACCCAGAACACTGCTTCAACCGGTCCGCCTCCTCCGGTGCCTTGACTTTGAGAAACATCTCCGTGACCCGCTGAGCTAGCAAAGATCTCCGGGACCTTCTGCATTCTCACATCGGTTGTAAGAGTAAGTAAGTCGCTCTCAAAGACTCGATCATTTTGCGGTGCATCGTTGTGCTTGTTTTCTGGGAGCTCAGCCCACATGCCTCTGTAAATACAGTACCGAGCACGAGGTACATATGAAACAGGCGAGTCTTTGGACTCGGCTGGATGCAGAGAGGTGAAGACGAACTCAGGCGAGTCCATCTTTGAGATATGTGAGAGGAATTCCGGTCGCCATGGCGCAACGCCGACACTGGCAGGAGTGATTGCGGAGAAAGCCATCGTGCGAGCAAATCGCGAAAGACGAAAGCTGGCCTTGGAAGCTATGGTGAAAGACTTAAGTCAATTGACAAGATGATGGGATTTGGCAGAGAAGAGAGGTTGTTGGGACTTCTGTAAGTTGAGAGGAAAACGGTAGTGCATGTTGATGGATGACGTTTATAAAAAGGGCGAGGCTAGAGAGCCTCGCGCCCTCCGACGAACTACCCCACAAAACCCACGATGTCTTAAGAAGCCACCACCTTATGTATTTAGGTACAAGTACCTGTTCCTAGAATCTCAGCCTTCTTTATTATGTCTCAGCTTTAATCAGCCATATCTTTATCACCAATTCATCACTCTCCCCTCTCCAACCTCGCCTCGGGTCAAGAGCCTCCGAATGGAAAGATGATTTCTTCAACGGCTAAAATCCTTGAAGAAGGATCGGTTCTTCCTCGCCCCTCCTCCACAAACTGGGGAAGCAGATTCGATAATCAACCCCGTACCTGGAGTAATTTTGCCTCCAATGAAAATCCTGGAGCATAGTGCCCCAGATTTCCCCAACCTCTGCACCCAATGGGAATCTGGGGAGACAGGACCTGCAGCCTTCTATCCGTCATTTCTGGGGAGCTATGGGATAGAGCTCGGAGAAGGAAGATGTTTTTTTACGAGTTTACTTTGGCTATGTATAGCTCCATATGTCCTGCAATATCAATCGAAGTCTATTGTCATTGCCCTGACTTTCCATTCTACCTGTCTTGAATTGCTCTTCTCATCTAGAGCCTCGTTCTGTTACCGTCAGTGCAATTGAAAGTTCCAAGCGGTCGAAATGCGTTCAACAATAGTCTCAGCCGTGTTTGCCAGCTATCTGGCCCTCGCTTCTGCAAGGCCAAACGATATTGACGACCGTGATGGCGGCCATGGCTCTTGGAATGAAGGTCTGTGGGGATCACCTCCTAGCAGTCCAGCCAACAATGGAAGGACCTGCACAGTGTATCCTCTCGGTCACAGCAAAGATGACACCCCTCAAATTCTGGACGCATTTGAGGATTGCAACAATGGCGGAACAGTGATCTTTCCAGAAGGCCAGAACTACACAATTGCGACAAAGCTGAACCCCGTCCTCTACGATGTGACTATCGACTGGAAGGGGGTTTGGACTGTATGAGCATTTCCTTTCCCAACCCAAAAAATATCAAGCTTAACTTCGGATAATTAGACTGATTGAATTGAAGATGTCAGACGATCTCTACTACTGGGGTAACAACTCCTACCCAATTGCCTTTCAGAACCACCACGCTGGAATAGTTTTCTCCGGAGAGCGCATCTTCATCAATGGTTATGGTACTGGTGGTATTAATGGACAAGGAAATGCCTGGTACAATGCTCAGAAGGCTGTCACTCAACCTGGACGACCAATGCCATTCGTCTGGTGGAATGTGAGCGATGTTATGGTTGAGCACTGTGAGTCTCCTCCTCTGAATCCCAATGCCAGGCGTTAATTCAGAATCTCAGTCTTCGTCAAGGACCCTCCACTCTGGAGCTTAAACATCATGAATGGCACCAACATGTGGTTCGACGACATCATTTGCAACGCCACTGCTCTCAACGCCCCATACGGAACGAATTGGGTACAAAATACCGACGGCTTTGACACAATGGACGTCAACAACATCAAGCTTACAAACATGTACTACCAGGGAGGAGACGACTGCATCGCCATCAAGCCCCGCTCTTACAATGTCTTTGTCCAGAATATCACCTGCCATGGTGGCAACGGCATCGCAGTCGGCAGTCTCGGCCAATACCTTGAGGACTCCTCAGTCGTGAACCTCGTCGTCAAAGACGCCAACATCATCCGATATAATAACGACATGGAGAACGGAGCATATATCAAGACGTGGATGGGGCATTTGGTCCCGCAATCCAGCTACGAGAGCGATTACTTGCCTCGTGGAGGCGGATGGTACGTTTCCCTCTCTCGCTACCCCCATTTCGCTTCTGCTCCAGATACTAATCCGCCCGCATCATAGGGGCGTGGTCAAAAACATCCTCTTCCAGAACTTCATACTCCAAGGCCCCACAATCGCTGCGGCCATCAGCGAAGATTCCGGTGACAACGGGTCATATGTCGGCACCTCGCTGATGGAAATCTCCAACGTGGCTTTTGTGAACTTCACAGGCTACACAACCGGCGGAAAGGGTAACCGGACCGCGAGTGTGAGCTGTTCGAACGTGTATCCGTGCTACAATATTGCGTTCAAGAACTTTGAGGTCGCAGATGCGAGTAATGCGACAGAAGAGAGTGCGCAAGGAGGATGCAGTTATATTACGCCAGGCGGTGTATATGGGTTGACTGGGAGTGGATGCTAGAAGATTTTGCTCTAATGAAGGGAATAATCACGGAATGTGCACTTAAATAAAATTTAGTTTGTAATTTCGAAAGTGGAATAACGAAAAGTCACGAAGCTCAGAAACGCAAGAGGTGTTTTTGAATGATTTTTGTGTTTTCTAGGTGATCTTTGCTCATTGCTATTATGCTTTGTTTTTGCCCAAATGATTGCGTCCCAAAAGGGTTATTACCTCCCAAACGCAGAATGATCTCTAAGGGATACATAATCGTACACTCGAGTGCAAGTTGCAGCGTGTTCCCAACCAGGTCTTGATCGAAGCACCACTTTCACCATGGTCTTCAATCAAGTGTCAGGCACCCGGCGTCCTCGACCGCCGCGACCGCCTCGATATACACCTCTCCCGCTACCGTAGTTTCCGCCTCGACCATCTCTTATGGCCACCCCTGCCAGCCTGATTGTTTCTGTCCGGGAAGAAGGTTGGAACCCTTGGTGTGTATGATGGCTCAACGCCCACCGCTCGAGCGACACCCGGCTCCTTATCCAAGCGAAGATAAAGAGCTTCACCTTGTGAAATCGGCATCCTAGAATACCCCCTATCAATGCTGACCTGCATGCAATCCTTCAAGAAGGTATTGAAGAACGCAGCTGACGGCTTCTCAATACCCATGCAGGCAAGGAACTGTGGGAAATTATCGATCTGATGGATCTTCTTTATGAGGTCCGCCAGTCCCTTTGCAGAGCCTCGCGGAGGGGCACCATGTCGCTCGAAAGCTTCGTCGCGAAGCTTAGTGAGTGGCTTGCGGGGGTTACCGACGGCCGTGCGGCGGAAGAGGTTGAGGAACATGAGGAGGCGGTAGGATGTCTTGTTTGCCTCGAAAGCCTTTCGGAGTCGATAGTCGGAAACAGCAGATGGTTCGAGATAGGCAAGCTCCGGCATGTTAGCACCCCTGGAATCAAGCATCCAGACCACGTTACGAGTGACGGCTTCCTTGACAATGGCCTTCAACAGGGCTTGATCCATCTCGACTTCGCTGATGAGAGCGGCAACGAGAAGAAGACCAAGATTGGGGACTGCTGACTTCGAGTTCTCGCCTCGAGCAAAGGCACGAAGAGCGTCGTTGGCTTGTCGGACGATTGACGGTTGATTGGTCGCCAGACAGAGGAGCAGATGGAAGAGGTGGAAGTATGACTCGATTGCCTTTTCAGACGCGTGCGTAAGTGTGCTCTTGGCAGTCTCCTCATAAGGGTAGTATGGAGCTCTGATGGTCTTCTGGTCGGCAGAGTTGTTGAGCTTGACCACAACATTGTTCATGAAGTGGTAAATAATTTGCACGGTAGGAACATCTCCGAGAGAAGCAGCTTGTGAAAGTGTGGAAAGAGAGGTAGGCAAGATGTTCTTCACCTTCTTCCAGTGACCCCAAGAGATGGGAAGAGGAAGCCAGTGCTCGAAGTAAACACCTTGAACAGAGCGGCGAATGTGGTGGACATCGAAGCCCTCTTTAGACAAGAGGTCGAATTCTGACTCGAAGGCACCCTGCTTTCCCAGTCTCTCCACGTGGACTCCCACACCAAGAAGAATATTTGGAGTTGTGAAACTCTTCTTGAAGCAGAAGCACTGTAATTCGCGGGTACGGATCACATCATACTGCGTCATGAGAGAACCAACTCTGTCCCAAGCCTGAGCAAAATTCATCAGGTCCTCAAACCCGAGGTTGTCGAAGACCAAAAGGAGGATCTCATCTGGCAACTTCCGATCTCCGATGGGTGTTGGGGGATCTGAAGACGTAAGTGGGATGGTTTGCTGAGAGTCTGGGGTGTCCTGAACATTTATGGTGCGTAAGTTGCTCTGGTTCAATGTAGGCCAGTGAGCATCAGAAGCTGGACCGCTGACGGGAGGCGGAGAGGACGATAGAAAAGGTGATGATAAAGCAGTGGCTCTGCCATTGACCGATACTGGCTTGTCGTATCGGCACTTATTGCACAGGTAGGGAGTCGGCATAATGAATTGTGCCTGGAGAGCACGATATTCATTGAGCTTGTAAGAGTGGCCACCGCCTACCTGCTCGATGCTCTCGCTGCCAAAGAAGCTGAGCAATTGAATGGCGATGCCTTTCAATGTGTAAGCAGGAGTGTATCCTTCCGTGGTATTCAGAATGGAAGCACAAATGTAGCCACCGAATACATTCGGGTGCTCTACGTCCGAATCCATATGAACTCGTGGAGGCGATAAAGGATATGCGGACGGAAATTCCACTGTAAGATGCATCTGACCATAACCTTCGACGGTTAGGACGAGGCAGGCCTTCGTGACATCGTGATCATCTACATACAAGGAGATGTTGGGGTAAGGCTCGTTCTGAAGCTCCGCGATATCTTCCATGAGGCGCTGCTTCAAAGCGGGCCTCGCGTTGGTGTTTTGCGTGGCCATGTTGATGTTTGGGTTGTGGTTGCGAAAGAGAGTCGAGTTGGTGAAAGAGTGTGTTCGAGGAAGGAGCGTATCGTGGTGAGAAACGGAGGAAGCACAGACTTTTCGATCGAAACAAGTCAGGTTCAATAATCTGAAGTCTCAGAAAGTGGGGTTCTTGATCTTGTTGCAATAATGTGGTTGAAATAGAAGGGAATGTGTGGGCGGGCTGCAATGGAGTCAAACAGAGTCAAAAGGTGAGACTTGGGTGGGCTTCTCAAGAGTGCTGAGAAGCGTGGAGAAGAATCAAGATCGAGGTTCAGAGAAAGTTCTCTTAAATATCGTTGATAGACTACGAACGATCGGTCTGTGACTCATGCCGAATCATACAAGCTTAAATAGGGGAAGTAACAAAGCACAAGGCAAGGCTGTCTAGATATCCAAAGTTTTCAGTGAACACTCAAGGCAGGGGCCGCTTTTGGCTCTGTGCATGGAACGTAGAGTTTGGGGGCAGGGTAAGTTTGAGCATAAGCCAAAAATTGAGAGCAAACAAATCCCAAAATAAAAAAAAATAAAAAAATAATTATTGATTTATGGGGAAGCAAACCGTCCTATCATCTTTGGGCGGAGCTACAGCCTCTTCCCACCTCAGATGTCGTAACAAGGTTATGCAATTTCAGCTAGACTCCGGATGAGTCGTCCCCGGCGAGGCGGTGGAGGCAGCGAGAGTGAAGACTCAAAAGGCAACAACATTACTAAGTCCGCTGTATTCATTCTTCGATGCAACTATGCAAAGAGAACTCCATCGTTCTTCCCAAAAGAGAGTATAGCTGTATGTTAGCTTTGTGGGAGAAGTTCATGAAGGTGAAGAAAGGATTTGGGACTAGAATACCGACAGTCAACTGACGCACCTTTCTTACCATCGCAAAATAACCATGGTTGCGAATTTTCAGTATTATTGAGCGGGTGTTCAATTCATTGTTTTCTCGTCAGTAATTCAAGTACTTTTGGCAGTCAACTTCATGATCTTATTAAGAGGTCCTCATCTGAGCCGACTGAAACCGTTTCTCCGATGCAGCTGCCCAATAACTCCACCATCGGAGGCGCTGGGACAGCTGCAAGGCCCATGCGTTGCGGTCCCAATACGGTAAAGGAGCATGTGCTGACACCTGCTGACCAGTTCACGAAAGGGAAGACTATCATGTGTTATTTTGAGTAGCACAAGATAGCCATGCGAAGCTTCACTGGATCATTGTCCTTTACAGTTGCTTCAACAGGAATCTGAGGTAATACAAAATGCGACATTAACATGACGAGAGTCCTTATGCAGTTCGCTCACTAGTTCCTTGCATGTATGTGCGCTAGAGTTCCAACTATTCCATCCGACTGTTATTCGCCAATTGTGCCTGCCCATTTCCCCACGCACGAACGTATCAAGGAACCACTTGCTGTGATCCCACAAGAACACACTTGAGTAGCACAGAGACCGCATATATGGCCCTGGTCTTTCTGCCGAGTTCAATGCTTCCCCGAACGTCATTAATTCGACCGTAACAACCAGAATTGCAACTTTCTTTCGGTACCATCAATCGATGAAAGTCCCCAAAACAGAGTACACACCTCAACGACATTGCAGCGGACTCAACTCCGCTCATCAACAAAACATGGGAACGCAAAGTGCCCCAGCTACCCAGAACGAGGGTCTGCGAGAACGAACCGTCAATTCGGGAGAACCAGTCAAGCAGACCGAATCGTCGTCAGCGGAAAGTAGCGGAGGAGAGTCTGCGGAGACCCAGGATGACACCGAGAAGGAGAAGAAGACCTTTGGCAGAACCCCAGACGGAACTAGTATGCATTCTCTTTCAGAATATCGGCTTCGAGTCGTTGTACCCCGCTGGGTAAACCAGGCTGACCACTTCTCAACAGTATTTACTGTACCTCAGACTCATGATATGGTCTCCCAGTTGATGGACCCCCGAGAACCTAAGAACCTCTCCGATGCACTGGTACTCGCAATACTGTGTCTGCATATTCTCACCTTATACCTCCTACCCCCCTACCTCAAGAGACCCGTCTTTGCCATCACGTTCCTCTTCTGGCGGGGATGCTACAACGTTGGGATTGGATACCTCCTTCGAATCCAGTCAAACCATCGACGTTTGGTTGCATGGGCCAAGAGACTGAATCTCTTCGAAAATCCAAAGACTGGAAGGAATCCACATCCGTGGCTATACCATCTTTTGAAACGAGAACTGGAGACCAAGATTCCAGAGAACTACAAATTTGAGGAGGCCCCAATTGAGTACAACACATGGCTCGTTTTCCGGAGAGTAGTGGATTTGATATTGATGTGTGACTTTACCTCTTACTGTCTCTTCGCCATCGCTTGTGGAGAACGTCCCGCTGGAGAAAGCTTACTCATGTCCATTGCTCGTTGGGCACTGGGTATCACCCTCGTCGGCTTCAATCTCTGGGTGAAACTGGACGCCCATAGAGTCGTCAAAGACTACGCTTGGTATTGGGGTGACTTCTTCTACTTGATCGACCAAGAATTGACATTTGATGGAGTGTTTGAGATGGCACCTCATCCCATGTACTCAGTCGGATACGCAGGCTACTACGGTATTTCAATGATGGCTGCGAGCTACAACGTACTGTTTATTTCGATTGTCGCACATGCTGCTCAGTTTGCCTTCCTCGTGTATGTCGAGAGTCCTCACATTGAGAAGACATATAATCCTCCTCCACCCAGAAAACGAGAAGAGCATCCAAGCCCAAGCGACATTGACCACGCAAATGCATCCGCTGCTCGCAGGGAAGGGATCGAGTACCATGAAAATCCCGATTTTGCGATAACGACAACCCCTAAAGCTGTACACAACTTGATGGGCTTCAGAAACATTGACCTATTCCGCGTCACCGACATCTCTGTTCTGCTCCTTGTGGCATATATGATTGTCATCACTGCCGCCACTCCATCTACACTAACATGGCAAGCTCTTTTCGGCTTGAATGCTCTTGTATGGCGTTTATGGTACTCTATTGGCCTCGGAATTATTCTTAAGAACCAGTCGACTAAGAAGATGTGGACCCGTCACTTTGTCAAATTTGGTGAAGGTACTGAAGAAGCTTGGAGACAGTGGAAGGGCATGTACCACCTAAGCATGATTATGTGCTACACAAGCTTCATCGCCGCTACGTGGAAGATGTACACCCTTCCATCTGACTGGGGCTATGGACTCGTCCTTTTGAAGCATGTGGTTGGAGTTGGACTGGTAGCTCTGCAGGTTTGGACGGCAGTCAGCATCTACGACTCCCTAGGAGAATTCGGCTGGTTCTTTGGGGACTTCTTCTTCGATCATGCCCCCAAGCTAACGTACAGCGGCATCTATCGGTACTTGAATAACCCAGAGCGAATAATCGGACTGGCTGGTATCTGGGGTGCTGTTTTCATCACATGGAGCCCCGCCATCTTCTTTTTGGCCCTTGTCAGTCACATTTTGACCCTTGGATTCATCCAGTTTGTGGAGCAGCCGCACATGCAGAAACTATATGGAAGAAACTTGAGACCGGAAGCAGGACTGACCAAGAGCCTTCGGAGATCGCTCCCACCTCCATTGAAGAAGTTCCCGGGAAGTGTCGATAAAGTATGGGATGAGACTGGCCACTTCGTCGAGGAGTTCTTGGATGCAGCTCGACCTAAACTTGCAGCTGGTGTTTCTACCATCATAAGGGACACTACGGCTTTGTTCAACCAATATCCGGCACGGCTCATGGTGACGCGACTATCTCCAGACTTGGCTGGCTTCGACCCCAGAGACTATTCAATTCAAGTGGAGGGAACGCCATTATCCGCATCGGACATTAGCAACCACGATACAGGAAAGGAGGGCTTAACAGCAAGATTTCCCCGAGAGCGCAGAGACGAGTATAAACCATTAATGTTCGAATACGGTGCACCAATCAAGGTCAAGTGGACGGCACCTGTCAACCACAGCAAGAGCGATTGGATTGGACTTTACAAGGTTGCCGACAATGCCTCACGAGAAGTCACTCGCGTATCTTCGGCTGGTCGATGGGTAGCAACAGTCCCTAATGAGTATGAGGCAACACCAGGAAATAAGGGCATCGTATTCTACGATCGCCTCGTGTCAGGTTCGAAACGTGAGGATGGCTTGACAACCGATTTTGTGGAAGGAGAGATGATCTTCCAAGGTGATAAGCTTTTCTGGAACGATGGAGTCTTTGAGTTCCGCTACCACCACGACGGCAAACACAACGTTATGGCCATCTCCCTCCCCTTCGAAATCCGCATTGGTCGCTTCGATGAGGAAGATGGTGGAGTTGACTCGAACGGACTAGTTCGCGCCGCTGTCGAGAATGCCCTTCTGCCAGTTGTCAGAAACTGCTTCGACCGTGACCCAGAAATTGCTCCGAATACCGTTAGTGAGAGCTTCGGCAGCCTGGTCGAACGCGATGGCAAGTACGCCAAGAGAGTTGTCTTTGCTGTCCATCAGATGTTCGGTATTGAGTTCTCGCCGGGAGTGGTTACTGCTGATGGGAACGTGAAAAACTTGGCTTGGAGAATCTGCGTTGCAAAGCAAGCTTTGGTGAGCTCAACATCTAATTACCATCTAATCTGACATCTGTCTGCGGCTTATGCGAAAGAACCTGCTTCTAATGACTGCTATTAGGCGCCGTACAGTATGTCGCACTCAAAGGGCACGACGACTCCTACTGAGGAGGAGAAGTCCTAGGTAGACGAGAAGATATGTATATAGTTGAGAGAGATGAGAATTCGAGTTTGGTGGCTGAGGTTTGCGGTGATACCCAATATTGATTATGGTGACTTGGGCTTGTAGATACATATGCATGAACGGCCGGCGGCAGGATATGTATCTGTGGTTGGGAGTGGCATGCGCAGGGTGAAGCAAAAGTTTTGATAAATGAGAATTCCATTCTGTCATTTTACCAAGGAGATATTGTTTCAAGTGAGGAATCCTAGTGCATTTGTGTCATGTGAAGTCAGCTGGCTTCTTTCTGCTGCTGGTGAGTTCCTCAGCAGGTTTTCCGCCAAAGAGGTCAATGAGAAGATACGGATATCAGGAATCATGGACGTGAGCCCCTTTAAGGTTGTGAGTTCAATCAATTCATGAGAGTCAAGTAAGACTTTTGGAATACCATACAATTAATTCTTTGCTAATGGCTAGCTAGTAGCAATCTCTACTACCACGCCTCATTCAATCTTGCCTCCCGGATCGTTTCCACGTCAACGCTGAAATGCTCGAAACGTGCTCTGTCTCGTAAAGTCTCTGCAATGTTGTAGTTTTCTGCTTCAATTTTTGTGATGCTCGAGTTCTCCGTCTCTCGCACTTCTATTCCCATGTCTTACATCTTGTTGTTTTGTGGCAGATGATTACGGGAAGTAATCAGCCAGTGTGCTAGATCTCGAGTCGCTAAGGCATCTTCCAAGCTGTCGTGGCCGTTGTTACCACCATTCTGGATATGCCTGCCTAATCTGACCAGCGCTAAATTCTTGAGCGAGTTCTGTCCTCCCTTGAAATTAGGGCTTTTTGACTTCCAGGTTGGTAGTCTTGCCGTTGTCGGGTTGGCTGGTAGTCGCTGGCGTCGTCGCTGGACCCTTTCCTTTCTCAACCTTGATGCCCTTTTCCTCCGCCGTATTAGCCGCTTGCTCTTTCTCCTTAGCAATCCGTGCCTGTTCCTCCTGTTGAGCCTTGCGTCTCGCCTCCTGTTGCGGGATATGCTCGACTAAGTAAGTATCAAGGATACTTTTATGAATCCACCGCAGCGCCGTCAAGTCATTGTTGACGGAATGTCCGATCACAATCGTGTCCGGTCCAACGTATCTCCACACCGCAGCTCGAGCAGCCTTCTTTCCGTTCAGACCAGTGTGGTACTTGCGCGCGTTGTACATGTCCTGCATGGTCACGCCCGAATAACGCGTATTGAGGTGTAGCATCGCAACATCGGGCAAGACCAAGCTATTGACAAGAATTTCGGAGGTGAAGTAATCGATGAGTGTGACGCGAATGAGCTCCGAGTCCCCAGACGCAGCGGTACCCATCTCGCAGTCGAGCGCGACAGCGTGGCGGACATCAGAGACTACGGGCCCTGGTATAGGAGTCTCGTGGTACTGCCAACGGTCTCTGAGCTCCCCTGCAGGGTATAGTATGGGAACATGAAATTCATTGCCAGAGCATGGCTTTGCCGAGCCCGAGACGCGAACTTTGCAGCAGGTCCAGTGCTGCATTCATGCTTAGTTAGCCCAGTGATATGGAGGTAGGAAAACGTGAAATGCTCTTGCATACCTTGTTGTTTCCCACCACACCAGTATGAAATTTGCAGCGAAGAA
Source organism: Cairneyella variabilis (assembly GCA_001625345.1). Taxonomy (NCBI): domain Eukaryota; kingdom Fungi; phylum Ascomycota; class Leotiomycetes; order Helotiales; genus Cairneyella; species Cairneyella variabilis. Next base: position 83,326 of record AYLM01000722.1, read on the forward strand.
TCGGCTCAGCTGGCTTCTCAGCCTTGGCTTCTGACTCTTTTCCCTCCGAAGTCTTGGTTGGCTGAGGTTGGAGCCCACTCTCTTCGCCCTTTGTCTCAGAGCCTTGCGTATCCTTTCTCCTCTTATCTGCCACTTGAGTCTGATCAGGACCCACATCGTAGAATTAAAACATATTTAGTCCGTAGATATTTGAAGACTTACATTTTCCACAGACCTGACATCGCTTCTTGAACTCAAAATCTTCTTCCTTGAGTTCGTCCATAACGAATCCATATTCCTTTAGGGTGTTCTTGCGCTGTGTGAGCTTGCGCAGAGCTTGCAAGTGCTCCACGCCGTACTCGATGGCAGCTCCTGAAAGAGGCAGGCCTAACGGATTCACCTGTCCTTCTCACTTAGCAGGTTCCATTTTCCGCTGATTACCGTTAACTTGTGGGTGGGAGAGTTGAGACAAAATAGGAAGATTCGCCGAACTGGTGGTGATTGAAGATTGTTGGTTAATTTTAACGGGCTGAAGCGGTGGGATTGTAGAGAGTGCAGAAACTAGTGGACTGACTGCCTGTCAAATAATCTTCGGTTTTTTACTCATATACCACACTTGATAATTTTCATTTATGAAATACCACTTTTATCTTTCAAAAATTACTTATATACCACACTTTCATTGTTCAAATACCATAGATCAAATAGTATTTCAGTAATAAATTGGACATTAATTCTCTATATAGTATATCTGCAATACCGTGAATACTATACTATACTATATTAGCAATAGCCTAAATACCCCTCCTTACTAAAATACCGCACTTTTAAGGATCAAGTGATATTCGGCACCTTATCGGTGCACTAGTATATCCTCACTTTTACAACACTTACCGCTACGTAACCTTACTATTATATAATATCTTTATCGTGCAACTTTACACCCTCACTAGCGCGAACTCTCACTAAAATGTTGCAACTGTAAGGTTAATTATAATTAACTAATCGCTATAATAACAATAATATATAAGAGTGGTGATAGAATAGTGAGGGCACGATGAAGATATTATATAATAGTAAGGTTATATGATGGTGAGGTTGCGTGGTAGATAGATGAGGATATACTAAGGCGCCGATAAGGCGCCAGAAGTCACCTGATCCTTAGAAGTGTGGTATTTAAGTAATATTGTAGCTATGAGTATATAAGTAATGAAAGTGTGGTATATAAGTAAGGATTTGGCCAAGAATAGTATATAGATCAATTTTAGAAGATAAAATCAGTCACAATAATTATCAAGTGGGTATACGAGAAAAAAAACTGAATAATCTCTGTCCTTAGACTGACCGTATCGACTGGGAAGAATGAAAGGAACCGAGTCGGGGAAGGCGTATGATTCTGCTGGGTGCACGGTGGTCGAAAGGTCTGAAATGCTAGACTCTGTCTCGACCCTCTCCGCCGGGCCTTGATGACGACTACCCATCGTGAGATTTTTAAGTTCCAAAATAATTACCAGAGGGTCGCGTAAGGAGGCTGAACAGTCTGTGCCTTCCTGTTCGTCTTCTGGCTGTACAGTTCTCTAGCGACCCTCAGTACGGGCGGGAGAAATTGACATATGATGATAAGGAGATCCACTGAGCGGACTGAGGATCTTTGAGGTGATGATTAGTCCAGCACCTTTGTTTGCTAATGGTAGGTAATAAGCTTATGGTGCATGCAAACAATTGATAGGGGCTTGTGAAAAGACTTTCTCGCTAGAGTGCTTAGCGAAGGCTCCGGGTCTGAGATGATGAGTATGGCTTCTTCTTTCTTGCAAAATGAGAAAGGTGAGACTGCCTAACATCGATATTGTTCTCTTGATGAAGGTGTCTGTGTTGTATTGATCCAAAAAGATTGAACGAATAAAAAGTCGTGAGAGGTAGGGCCAAGCCACTTAAGGTGTGGAAAGATGACAGAAGGTGGTTGTCTTGCAAAGAAGAAATTGGGTCTGAAATATCTGAAAAGTCCTCTCCAACTCCAAGAAAGATTGTTCTGTTGGAAATGAGAGACTGGGCCTGAAATAACTGAGGCTTCTCAAACTCGAAGGAAGGATGTTCTGTCGCAGAAAAGGGTCTCTAATAACCCGAGAGATCCTACCAAATTCTAAACGATATTGGTTCTCTTGTGAATGAGGAACAAAGCCTGAAATAGTTTTGAGAGGCCCTCTCAAATACCAAGATCACAAAAACCCTTTCACTCCGAAACATTTTTCTGAAAAGAACACTAGAAGTAATCTTACTTGACAGCTATGGACACCATGGAGACTCTTACCAGCGGAATGCAGCACAAAAAGGGATACAAAGAAAAGTACCACCCAGGGGCTATTTGGCATGAATTCTTCTATCAATCAAATGCTACATGCTGAGCAAGTTTTGTAAGCAAGGTGCAATGCATCTACGTCATCAGTCTTAAGCACCACTTGCTCGCTCACTCGGGTATCCTCATCCTCCTGTATCATGCAAATGCTCCGAATTCTATGTTTAATGGCAAACGCTTCCCAATGCAATGCAATGCATCTAAAATCAAATCTCCATTTCCTTTCTTTCTCAGCCCTCCGTTCCATCTCCGCATTCGCGATTTGTCCATTCAGCTTTAGCCAGCCGCAAACGTACTCTTCTTCCTCAGCTTCTCACCAAATTTCCACAGCAGAATCGGCGCCGGCCAGCCCAATCCAATAGCAATGAAAGCCAGTAGACTGTTACCCCACCCGTAATGCAGCGCATTGTACATGTACGGCGCGAAAAGCGGGAACCCAAAACCGGCCAATGATCTCAAGACGGTCGCCGCGCCAACCGCAGATGCCGCATATCTCGTATACGAATCGACGATATACGTCTGAATACATTGGAAACCAATGATAGTTCCCGCAGCGAGGATTGCTGCGCCGATATTGGGCAAGATCCAATGTGTGTGAGCCTGCGCAGTCCAACCGTACCAAAACAGCCCTATGGGCACCAAAAGCGCGCCAGGAATCATGAGAGGAACTCTGAACTCGGGTTTGCCCACTCCATTATTGCGTTTCTTGAGGGCGCGGTAGATCATGTCTTGACATGGAGCGCAGATCTGGGTTCCGAGGAAGAATCCTACGCCCAGAGAGATGTAGTTTAGACCCCCGATACCGACGGATTCGTGGTATTGGTTTTCCCAGAGACCCGGGAAGGTGGAAAGGACGAGGTACATAAGACCATACAGGTATGCCATGTAGATAGCGAGGACCTGGACGATGACCTGCGTGCCAAGGAGGCGGAAGGGTCGAATAAGCGATATCTGCAGCGTCTTGAGAACGGTGCGTTCCGGGTGGTCGTATTCAGTGTGTAAGGCCTCGTTGTTGGTCTCTTTGATGAGATGCTTCTTCTTATGGTGTAGAAGGACGGGCGGGTATGTTTCTTGCAGAAAGAACAGGCCCATGATCTGGATCACGCCGTCGGCGATTGTTGTTGCGTAGAATGTCCATCGCCAGGTCGTATTCTCAGTGATGAAGCCGCCGGCGATGGGTCCGATTGCTGGACCCAGAAGTGGCGCAAGACTATAGATGCTAATTGCCTTTCCACGCTGCTCTGCGGTGAAAAGATCGCTTAGGACGCCTCCACCGATTGCCAGAGGTGCGCTTCCTCCCAAACCTGACAGAAATCGGAAGGCGATCATTTGGCCTTTGGTTTGAGCGAGACCACATCCTAGGTTGAAGAAGAGGTAGAGCAAGTTGCTGGCTTGAAGCACAATGACTCGACCGTACATTTCTGATAGTGGACCGAGGATCAGCGGCCCAATTGCGTAGGCTAGGACGAAAACAGAGAGGACGAGGGACTGCTCAACTTCGCCTGTGATGTTGAATTCTCGGGAGATGGCTTTGAGTGCTGGAGCCACCATTGAAGAAGATACTGGTGAGATCAACGTGAAGGATGACACTGGTGTTTATATTAGCTTTACTTGAGGAAGAAATGTTGACGAAACCCACCGACTAGAGTAGCAGCCCATTTCCTTCTCATTGACCAGTTCTTGGGATTCGCCTTGTCCTCAGGTCCTTCCCAGGTCACTAGATTCGGGTCTCGTTGCCTTTGGCTCTTTCCACTTTTTGATGTTCTTGACTTCTCTAATTTCGTTCCTACTTCTACATCTCGCTGGTCTTCTATCCCATCTCTCACTTCTGGGACAATTTCCTCTGAATCGTCTTGCTGCAAATTCTCAGCTTCGCCCTCCTTCTCCGTTAGGTCTGCATCGTCGCTCAAGTCATCCACTGCTTCTTCATGGCCGTGGTAGGAGTGCCCTTGGTATTGCGAATGGTCGTCCAAGTGGTTGCCAGATACAAGCCTACTCAGCGGCGCTGGTGAAGTTGGTCTAGATCTGGATGCACCTGACTTTCGAGTCGCGGCTCCTGAAGTGTTTCTCCTCGATCGCGAGGGGTTGTCTTCGTCCGCCATATTGGTGACGTATCTCTTGAGTTGAATTGAAGAATTGATGTGCGAGATGTTCGTGTTACTTGTAGATCAAAGGGGCAAAATAATTTTTATCAATGACGTTGACAACAATCAAAGCGGTACTTCCTTGGTCGGCAGTGAGACAATTAACGGATTGCTGGAAAAACTTCCAGGGCACCCAGCTCGTATTATATATGGCAGAAAAGTCAAAACAGAAGCAGAATTCGTAAGATTAGAGGAGACTTGAAGGAGATACGCAGGAGAAGTGGGACTTAAGGAACGGGAGTTAAGCAAGTGAAATACCGTTTCCCGGTCCCCATTTTGTGTTAGATGCGATTGATGAGCTACCAATCAGAGTGCACTCGGAGGTTGGTTTTGAATAAAACACAGACGAACCTGCCTCGGATTTTTGTGCCTTGCTAGAGAGACAACGGCAAAGAAAAGAGCATCGAGCGGGTAACCGGCACGTCATAAATGGTGTCACAGCCTCGTAGTTCCTCGCCAGCGTCGGCGAATGGAGACCGACACTTCGGAACTAGGCCCGGCGATAGAAAAACCTTCGCTAATTCCGGTGCCGGGAGATTGATTCTTCCGAGCGACCTGAGATACTGACAGACTGACATACTCGTACTTTCTACGCAGCGCTCTTTCGCGGGGATCAACTTGACGGTCCCTCGTGAGAAAAAGGGAGAGCTTGGCTACAGTAACATGCATCCCTGTGTCGAGAGACGCACCCCGTAACGAGACAAACCATTGGTACTTTGAATTCAATTGATTTTAGATTTGTGAATCCATTAAAAATTCCCGTATCTTTATGTCAATCATATTGTGTGACCACTCCTAAATAGTCCAAACCCCGGCTACTCTGAAAATTACGATCGCGTCGTCGCCGTCGCGCCTGATTACGGAGGGCGTCAATTCGTAATATAATAGGACCCCTCGACCTACAGCACCACCACGAGCTCTTTGCGCCTTTCAAACTCATAGAACAGTTTGATCTGGGTTTCCGAGCCTCACCACGATGCTGAAAAATCATTGTCAGCCTTATGGAGACCAGGGAGTGCTGTGTCATGCGACGTCGCCATATGGGTACCAAAGGTACCTCTAATCAAGTGATCAATTAAATTACAACGTACGTATTTTAATAAAGCCTGTGGCTGCGTGTGGCGGACTGCTAAGCCTTACCGAAAAATTCCGTTTCCCCGACATACTCCGAGTTGTACCGTATCGTCTCTAGTAGGAGCAAAAAGTGGCCGATGTCTGCCAAAATCGGCCGTTTTCTCCTTCGGTTAAGAGATACCCCTCTGTCGCGATAAGCTTTTATAGAACGGAATCGCTTTTATCATCGATGCATTTCTTAAGAGATAGTTAGTGTTGCACGCTCGTTACTATCTAACGAAGCTACTCTGGAGGTGGCTTTAGACTTTCCAGATCAAGTTTAAGCCGTGATTCTCCCACATCCGTAGGCCGCTTATGTAAGCCCCCCACAACACTTTCAGTCGTCCAAACGAATCACAGCCATTTATCTGTCGGCAGATTTGAAGACTCATCAGCAAATATTCTTCGAAGTTTTCAGTGTCCAACCTTCTAAGATGATTAATTAGCGAACAAATTCTCGTCATGCGACGAAAAGAGTCCCTAATGCCCAGGAAATCATATAAATCGCCAGTATGGACTGTATCTTCTTCGTTTATACAAGAGAAGGCGCGTTGGATTTTAACCAGCCAATCTCATAAAGTCAGATCTCCCGCAGACTTGGGGAATCCTCCTATATCCAACTGAAACAGTTTTGGCTTATGGATCCCATCATTCCTACCGTCCTTGGTACGCCACAGTCCATTGGCACGGTAAAAGTTAAAGCATGCAATCTGCAGTTCGAGAAGATGGCTTCTACTAACCCTTAATGCATAGACGTATCAATTGCTTATACATTTGCTTAGAATTCTTAGGAGGGCATCGTCATAACCGGATTCAACCAGCTTAGAGATTTCGTTGTAGTGTTTCGTTCTGCTGATGCTTGTTGCACGGCAGCTGTTGAATTTCTAGCAGTGAAATTCTCAGGCACTAAGAAAAAAAGTTAAAACCCGCTTTGATAAATAATTGACTGTTAAGTTCTTCCTCTATAGGAGCGAACTTAAGCTAATGGCTTTCTAAGGAGAATGATAATGATAGAACTTACTCTTTAAAGTATTTTGGATCTCAGCACGGAGCCGTTTAAATGCCCCTTTCCTCCCTTCGCTTTAGATAAGCGGTATATGTATATCCAAAAATACCCATTAAAGAATATGCCTTGTCTTCTTTACGCTTTGTCTCTCGATTCTCTGCCCATGAAATCCGCTCGTCAATAGAGAAATTAGATAGAGGGTTTCCTTAAAGAGTATTAATAGGAATCCCTGTTACTTTATAAAGTTGTTTCTCAAGCGATTTTTTATCGCCTAGTCGTGTTCCCTCTATAGAGAAGAATCCAACCGATACCGGAGCAATAAGCTCCTAAACAGTCCAGCCACGAGTAAACCATTTACTCTTCTTCAAAGCTGGTTCCCATATAGACTGGGAGATCTGGTTATACCCATCAGAGTTGTGTATCGAAACATCTGATAAGTACACATAGCACTTAGCTGCTTCACGGTACCAGCGAAACATAGAGTTGATAGCCTCTGAGAGCTCGACGTGGTTTGTTTTCTCGATACAACAAGTGTCAACCCAGAAATATCGAAGGCCATCGCGAGTAGCTTGCTCCCCACAGAACCGAATCTTTTGATAACCAGCCTTCGACTTCCCTAAGCCTTCCACTAGGTCTTTGAGAGTAACCTCTTGATCATCGTCTCCCCAAGTATGGGACAGTATTGCATAAGCAGGGATCTCATCGACAAAGTCCTTGGTGAGGCTGAACTCGTCGTTGTCTTTACGCTCGAGAAGACGCATTCTGTGGTACGGATGTTAGACACTCCTACTTCTGAAGAGTATTTCGAGCGAAAATGACCAAGTTGAGATCTATACGACGTAGTGAGAGAGATCCTGACGAGTGCAAGAGTACTAAGACCTAGCAGGACTCAAGGCAGAGTGAAAGCAGGCACGTGGTGTCGGATATTTCAGTACTAAACGGTATTTTTACCCCTTATTTTAGTGCCACACAAGCACTACCCCTTTGGGCTAGCTAGGATTTCTTTTTTTAGGTCTCATAGACTGGGATTATCACTATATATACTCAGTCAATTTTTCCA
>AYLM01000723.1:0-37012 GCA_001625345.1 Cairneyella variabilis
TGCAGACATCTTTCCCTACGCATTTTTCCCCAACATTCAACAATCACGTGACTATCTGCTCGATACCTCCACTTCACACCCTCCAGCCCAATGTCAATACTCTCCCTAGCCTTTCCTTCATTACACTATGTGAGTTTGTCAGTCTAGAGAGCATCCGACGAACATGTGGATTATCCAGGTGGATCATTTGGCCAGCCGCATAGCAAACAATGAGGATCTAAGCCGATAATCTCGCAAAAGCGAGCGAGAATGGTAGGCGATTCCATAAATCATCCGCAGACCGTAAGGAAGAGTTTGATTCAGTCGAGAGTCGAAGCTCTCAAGAAATATCGATCTTCCTTGAGCCACTTTTGCTTTTCCCGTCGTTCCGCTCCTCCAGCGTGCAAGACATTTTTCGAGATCCAGGTAGTTAGGAAGAAAGGCTCTGACCGTTCTGACTGGTCTTCCATCCTGCCACAGGTTTCGGACAAGTCATCGGGTTCAATCTTGAGCGAACCGAATTCTCTCCTACCAATGATTCGGCATCGGAAGCTAGTTGCTCAAAATAGAGAGGCCGAGCAGCCACCGTAACCACTTTTTAACGGGAATTTGGCTACTCGGACATACTAATTCAGACCGAAGTAATAGATGCGCGAGTATTGGCCTCTTGGTGTCGGTCCTTATTGGCATTACCTGACGGAATACAAACATTGAGAACGAGCAGCGAAGTCGTGCTCATAATAGAACCAGCGAACAAGGCCCGTGCCGTCAACCACCATATCTTCAGCTCCCCGAAGCATCTCAGAATTGAAATAATAAACCGCGCTCACCGCGCAGCACTATTAAAGAGACCATAAAATAGAGGCCCTTGACCTGGAGCGGGCTCGCTGAATCTCTGCATGCGATGAAACGTTCGATAAAAGCAAACACGGAGTCCTTCCAACTTCTAGAATCCTTCCAGAACCCTTCAATGTCGCAATATTGAAATCAGAAAGCGGGTGTCAAGCCCATAAAATCCCGCGTAGCTGTCCAACATTGAACACCTGCAGGAAAGAAGCAAATATGAAGTTACACACAGGGTTGAATAGTACACACCACCTTGCCCACGTCGAACGATTTGTGTTGATATGGAATCCTCAAAATAGGAAGGGGGAAAGGTCCGCTTTATATTCATGAATAGCAGAAGGAAAGAACGCAGATTCAGGCTTCTAGAAAGGGGTCTCGCCGGCTCGGATGTCCGTACTGTACTACTACACAGCCGACTGGTCATGAGCTGGCAAGTGGCTGCAAAGTGCATTTTCCAATTCAGATGCCAGTCGTACCTGATTGTGAGACTAGAACATGGTGGAGAAATAAGTAAAACGACAAAGATTGTAGTAGAAAGTTTTGTACCTATTAAGATATCATCGGCTGCATACGAAGGGTACTACCTTCTAGGTCAATCGTGCTCCCGTCGTGCTCCGTCCCACAGGCGATCTCAAGCCCGAAGATCTTGGCCCAGCCGCAACCAATCAACACTCCGCATTACCATCATGGCAACCAAAATACTCTCTGTCTCTTATCAGCTCGCTAGGCTTGTCACTCCTCAATTGCGTCCCAGTAGAGCGGGCTTGCCCTCGATAATTGCTTTTCTCAGTCAGATTGCAGGTGCGATTGCGAGAGACTGTGGTCGGCACACTCAAATCAACTCCTTCCTACATTACTCCGGAGAGTTCTCCAATTTTCAATCAGCGCCCATTCAACCTCGGCGAAAAATTTCCGGTGACAATTGTCATCCCATATCGACTTCCCGTTGCGCAGTCTGAGCCCAGTCAAGGTCCTGATCCGTGCGAAGATAACGCGATTCTACGATAGCGATATCGAGGACATCATCTGGGGATTCACTTCTAGGATCTGCGTTGGTCTGGGTCAGAACTCGACAACTGCGGGTTCTTAACCTTGTTCTGCTTCCCATCGCCCCGCCTCATTTATGGCGGACATCAAAGATGTGACTCCGATGGCGATGCAGCAGGGAAATGGCGGGGACTACTTCGCTATGAATTTGGATACCGAAAATGCGACTGCAGGCGGGGGAGCACAACCCACGAAGAAGAAATCGAGGAGCAGCAGAGATGCGGCCGCCATCAAACGACGGTGTGTCAGCACGGCGTGTATTGCTTGCAGGAGGAGGAAGTCGAAATGCGATGGAAACACCCCGAGTTGCGCGGCATGTTCGAGTGTATACGGAACCGGTGAGTGGTGTTGAGCGGGGTCGTCTTGAAGATTGCTGACAGATGCGATTCCAGAGTGTGTGTACGATCCCAACAGTGATCATCGGCGGAAGGGCGTATATAAGGAGAAAATCGATAGTTTGAAGACGAAGAACTCGACTCTGCAGACCTTGGTCCAGGCAATACTGAATGCCGCGGAAGATGATGTCCCAAATCTCGTGCGTCAAATCCGGACCTGCGAGAGTTTGGACGATGTGGCCGACGGTATACTTAAGCAGGAGCAAGGACTAGAGGAGGAAGACGAAGAATTCGACGATAATACCGCCTATACTACCTCTTCTCTACCAACCTTCGAAACCGAACTCTCTGGGAAAATGGGAGAACTGAGACTTGAAAATGGGTCGGTTCGGTTTCTGGGAGGAACCTCCAATCTTATATACCTCGATCCTGCAGATGATGATGAAGGCGTTGCTGGATCAGAATTCGTACAACAACAAGATGACCCTTTGACCAGTTGGACAACTGTCACGGCCGACGCCGAGGTTATTGTGCATCTTATCAACATGTATTTCACTTGGCACTACCCATACTTTACCACATTATCAAAGAGCTTATTCTACCGAGATTTTCTCCTAGGGAAACCGCAGGGAACACCAAAACGGACAATATACTGTTCGAGTCTTCTGGTCAATGCCATGCTCGCTCTTGGATGTCATTTCACCAACTCTCCCAAAGGCTGTGCAGATCCCACTGATCCGACTACGAAAGGAGATGCGTTCTTTGCCGAGGCGAAAAGACTGATCGTTGAGAATGATGAATATGAGAAACCTAGATTGACGACTGTCCAAGCACTTTGTTTGATGTCCGTCAGAGAAGCAGGTTGTGGGCGCGAAGCAAAAGGCTGGGTGTATTCGGGGATGAGCTTCCGTATGGCGCAGGATATGGGCTTGAACTTGGACTCTGGCGGTATGACCAACAACAAAGAGCCTTTGGACGAGAAGGAAATCGACGCCCGGAGAGTCACTTTCTGGGGTTGCTTCTTATTCGACAAATGCTGGTCGAACTACTTGGGACGATTACCGCAATTACCTGTGGCGAATATCACAGTACCGAAGTATGATGTGTTTCCAGAGGAAGATGCCGATATTTGGTCACCATATACAGATAATGGAATTGGTCAGCTGAATTCTCAGGCCTCTCGAACCAGGGCGGTGGGGTTGCAGCTCTCTGGTCTTTGTGAAATCAGCAGCGATCTGCTGATATTTTTCTACCATCCACAGCATCTGGAAAGATCTGTTGGAAGGTCGCAAGAATTGAAGAAGCTGAGTGAGCTACAAACGAGGTTAGAAGCATGGCGGAGGGAACTACCCAAGGAACTCGAGCCGAAGGAGGGTCAGTTGCCCAACGTTTTGCTCATGCAGTAAGTTGACAGCACATCTACCCTTATATCCCTTTACTCACTATATCAAAGCATGTTCTTCCATTTACTGTATATCCACCTGTTTCGTCCTTTCCTCAAATATAATCCCTCGAACTCCCCCCTTCCAGCGCACGTCTCTCCTCGGAAATTATGTACGCAGGCTGCAGGATCTGTCTCCAAACTCATGAGACTATATAAACGAACCTACGGTCTCCGCCAGATATGCAACATTGCAGTCTACATAGTCCACTCGGCTTGTACCATCCATCTCCTCAATCTTCCAGAGAAGACCGCAAAGCGAGATATCATCCATGGAGTGAAGCATCTCGAAGAGATCGCTGAAGATTGGCTATGTGCTCGTCGAACTCTGAGTATTCTCAGTGTCCTTGCCAGGAAATGGAAGATTGACCTCCCTGAAGAGGCCGCCACTGTCTTTGCTCGTACTGATGCACGGTTCGGCTACTTCAGCACAGCAGATGTACCATCACCAAAGCAAGAATTAGTTGTGGCTACTCCTCCCTCGACCACTACATCACCTCCTCGCCTAAGTCCCCAGGCAGTACCGCAACCCCAAGGTCACAACAGAGTACGAAGCCAGAATCAATTACAGCAATCCTTGTATTCCTACACACCAGATGCGCCTTACATGACGCCTGTATCGAGCGCTGCCTTGCAAATGCCTATATCTTCGAGCATGCAGAGCAACATCAACATGAGCCCTTCACAGCCTCAAAAGCATGAACCCATCTCAAACCTCACCAGTAACGGCATCGGTCCAGTCGATATTTCCAACGAACCTCTTATTTCAGTCCCGTACCCGCGAAACCCATACAGCAGCTCAACCGGCTCCCTATCTCGGTCAACCATGACTCCTTCAAGCGATCTCCATCGTTCCAACTCTGGTGTTACTTCCGAAACATCTGGATCGATGACCAGACAAGTGAGTCCGAATACCATGTTCGGAGGTGTGGATGCCCTGGTTGAGAGCCAGGATTGGTGGTTGAGGGACCAGGCTAGCTTGGCTGTGGGCTTCGATAACTGGATGGGTGTGGGTGTGAGTAGTGGAGATATGAGTGCTGGTGGAATGGATAGCAGCGGATTAATAAATGGTAACGGAAATGGTAACGGAAATGGTGCTGGAGTAAGTTCCGATCCGATGGCTGGTGTTGGAGGAGGATTCTACACTCCCATGAATGGCGGGATTGCGACAGGCAATGGGACGAGAGATGCCAGAGATGTGTTTGGTGACGATGATTGGACATATGGGTGAGAAGTTACGAGCAGAGCAGAGATTCATTCTCAGGAGTCTATGTTCGATGGACCGCTATCTGACGAAATTTATGCGATATGTAGCTATTGACGGCAGACGACTGGGAAATGCATTGCAGGCTGGTTGGGTAGGCGGGTAAATTCAGCGTTGGATACTGGAGTTAGCGATCTGATCTATTACTTCCATATTGCATGTTGTATGGACATAGAGCAGAAGCCCAGTCGCCACTTGATGATGCAAAGAATCGATTGAGAATACTCTATTATCAAATGCATTCCTCCTTATCGTACGGTGACTGAAAATCCCCCTATTTACCGCATTCGCTTAAAAGTCGGGTTCGACGACGGTTCAGGAGCAAAAAACGAGATCAACAAACCAACTCCATGAGATCACGCGAATTAAACGAAAAGAAGGCCCCCAAAAATTGCCAAAAATTTTTCCCCAAGCAAACAGCTTCAATTTGGCCTGAGTAGAACAAGGAGCCTGGTGTGGCAGAGAGAACCGTCACATACGACGCCTCGGCGAACGTAAGGATGTTCTGCGGCGCAGGACTATTAACCAAAATTCTAACAGGATTCGGGCAATCGCTTACTTGTTGATAAAAAGCTCTTATTTATATACATGCCTATGCAAAGGCGCGAAAAATCAAAGCTGAGGAGGTGGCAGCATTCTGTCACCGCCTCCAGCAGCGCCTCTCGGTAGCCCTCCTCACTTAAGACTTGGTGCTGCAATACGTTGTATTGCTTGCGAATACTCTGATATCTGATCATCAATTATCCTTGGGGTGCTATTCTCTAAGCTTTTCATCCGAATCTCCTTTCACGTGTTGCTGCTCCCCGGTCCAAAGGTGAGGCTCATACTTCACGCGATATGCCGCGTCAACGATTTACAAACCAATATCAGAGAGCACAGTCAAATAACTTGCAAAAACAGCAGTGAAGGTGGAATCATCGGCCGCTATGAGGTTAGCATTGATATATATGGTACTCAAACAAGATACTCAAACAATCTCTTCATCTTCATCCTCCTCTTCGTCCTCTTCGTCCTCTTCGTCCTCTTCGTCCTCTCCAATCACCAACTTCCCCAACTCATCCCTCAACATCTTGTCCACCTTCAGCTCCTCATTTATTCCTCTTCTCTCCTTCCTCATTTTCAGGCGCTTATTAGCGCCGCGAAACGCTTGCGCTTCATCACTTTCATCACCGGATCTCCTTTCCTTTCCTCTCCTTCTCTTCGCCGGCATTACTCCGCTCCGATCGTCTCTCATTCTCTGACCGATTTACTGCCTTTATCTCCTTCCTTCTCTTCTCTCTTCTCTCCCCACCCTTCTTATCCTTCCTAGCCTTTGCCACGGCCTTCTCCATCTCCATCTTCACCCCTATCAACAGGTTAGCTTGATAATTTCCCCTGTGAGTGGGAGCCGAAAGCCCAAGACACGACTTAGGGGCTGTTTCAAAAGACTACATTCAACACTATTCAAAGCCGACTCCTACAAAAGTCACATTCTTGGAATATGGTCCTAGGTCATGTCTCATAGCTTTCGGATACTTGAGATTGGCAAATTCAAGGACACAACCTGTACGTACGCTCCGCTGCCACCTCCGCTGTCCCCGTCTCTGCTGCACCCTATGACCACTCGTTAGCATCCTCTGCACCAACATCACAAGAGTCCCGCCTTCATCAATTTCTTGAACGTCCCAAAATTGTCACCAGGTGCATCAGGCTCAATCTGCTTCCACATGCCATCCAACTTCTCAACAATCCAAGGCTCCAACGGTCCCTTTCCAATCTCCAACACAGTATTCTCGAGTTGATTGCCGCTACTCGCGCCAAGGACCACCATATCACCATTCTTCGCATCAAGAGCAGAATGCCATACCATCCACCGATACGCCACGCCAGCCCTGCTCATCTTGGCTTCCTCGCACAACCTTTTATACTCATCTAGATACTTCAAATAACTCGGCCTTCCATACATATCCTGCAAAATTTTACCCAGTATGGTAGACGGATTGTATAGTCCCTTCCCTTCCCGTATCTCCGAAGGTATTTTGACCAGAAATCCAGTTGCCAACGCAGAATACGCCTGTATCGAGATTCCCAGCTTCCGGAGCGTAGGAAAGAGCGTCGTCTCATTCTTCCTCGAAATGAGACTGTAGACGCTTTGATACACCGTGGGTAGCACATATCCCTTCGATTTGGCATAATCATAGCACTCCTGCACCTGCTGAGCTGAAAAGTTGGACAGCCCAAAGCTTTCAAAGTGTCCGGCCAAATACAGCTCCTGGATCCCATCCATGGTGGAAGCGATATCGCCGTCCTCGTCGGGGACGTGCATCAGATAGCACGGGACTCGGTTCGTTTTAAGCGCTTCCTCAGTATGTTTCCATTCCCTCAAGATCCCTTCTTTGGTTGAGCCCCCAGGAACAAGGCAGCTGGGCGCTTTGGTGATAATGTAGAACTCATTGGAGATGCCTTGTTCGCCGAGGAAGGTCTCGGATTCACCGCCATTCTAGGGGACAAGGTTAACGAGAGCCTTGGGAGTGGTAGAAGGGAACAAACGTAGTGGCGAGCAGTATCAAGAGACTTGATACCGTACTTGCGGGCTACTTCCAGGAGCTCATTCTGCTTCTTGGCGGTCTCAGGGTCGTTTCCCCAACTACCCACACCGAGAGCAAGGGAAAGCGGGCATGTGAAAGCGGTCATTTTTCGCTTAATTCAGGAGTGGAAAAGGTGGCAGCCACGTGACAGTCAAAGCAAAAGTACCGGTGGTTCTTTGACAGATAAAGAGTCATGAATTTCTGGGAGGAATCTTCAATTTATGCATGAGATGTTCTTGCCTTTGATATCAAACTCAGATCTATGATCGGTGCTTCGTTTACTAGATACTTTCTTTCCCCCGCCGGGGCTCGGGTTGCCCATTGATTCGCTAGTGCTTACCCCCTGCAACTCCTATTTTTGTAGAAAATCTATTGGCTGAGACTGAAAGAAAGAACGAACTCAGGTTCTCCAGCACTTCGAAGTATTTACGTCCACCTAGGTAGTTATCATCGACGACCCATTTCATATTCTTCTGCTCAGCAAAGTCACAGACTGGTCCAGCTACAGAGTACGGAAAGTCAATCAGGCCGCTCGCTTCAACAGCAACCTCACTCCAGGCATCTCAAGTTGAGCTGTGTCTTTGGATGTTAGCATCATGACCATCAGTGTTAAGAAAGCTACAGAATCATCTTGAAATGCTTCCAACGATTTAGAATTACTGGCTATTGGTATAGTGGCCGGGTTAAGGGATATCTTGGTTGACGCCATGACTCAGATCTGGCACCGGCAGTCTCAGATAAGCACACGTGCTTGAAAAGTGATAAAGGTGCTTTTGACATTCTCTTGAGCAGACAATTACTCTCAGCTGTTCTGAATCTTCTGGACTGTGCGCTTTACCAAGCTTGAGTCATACAAGGCCACAAGATGTGAGATGATATGAAAGAGTAATTGGTGGATCTAACACTACCCAGTCATCATTGCTTTCGCGGATATTTGTCAACAAGGCAACCTCTTGCCACAGTCAATAGTCTCGACAAGCACTTTCCGGATCCAATGTCTATATACTCGAGATCATGGGGTCCAGCCCTGACGTACTTCGAACTGCCTTCCGATACTCCAGAAGAAACGGCTCCATCGGCCGTGACTCCAGCTAAGTATGTAACACTCCAAGTCTATTAGTATATTTTGTTCAACTGATCTGTTCAGACACAGAGCTACGCAAGAAGATGGCGAGGCACCTCAGACGATGACGCCAAAGGTTTTGAAGATGAATTCGGACGCCAACGCCTTTGATTTGGATGCCAGAGAGACAGCTATTGCACCAGTGTTGAAGGAGACCCAGCAAGAGCGCACAAAAATCAATTGTACGGGACATTGCAAAACGTTGTCTCTCTAGATTAGAGATAAGTGACATGTCAAGCCCGTGATCGGAGAGAGCATAATGTGGCGTATTGGTGGCTGGCTGCGAATCGTCCTTTCTTGCGTGTCCTTCAAGATGGAGCTTCAGGACATGGGAACTTGTACTATAACTAGGTTTCTCTTTTCGTATTTCGATAGACCAGCAATCAAGGGTTCCTCAAACTATTACTCATCAGCACCTTGCACGCCAAGCTTCCAGCATGAACCTCATCAGCGGCGTTCTGTCATCTAAGCCTTCTCTGTAATCCCAAGACTTCAATCTCAACTGTCATATAGATCTGTGCTTAACATGATGTTGGCAGGGCTCTCATGAACTACCTCCAAGAATGCCAGTCCGTCCCAAACAGACGGAAAATAATCCTCAAGTCTTGCTCATACACCACTGCAGACAACGAACATGAGTTCACATTCACCGCTACATTCAGCGGCGTAGATCCCATTACCATCGGTGACACAGCCGCCTTGGAGGACAGGATCAAGGCAATTGCCAAAGTCAAGTATGCAGGGTTGACTAGCGAGGATGCAAAGTGAGCAAACCTCCTTCGAGATTCTCCTGAATTGTGAATGTGTAGATCTACCCACGACTTGTCCTTCAGCTGAGCTCTCGCCAATCCTTTGCATTCTGTACCTACCTACTCTTTGTCCGTCATGACAAGCTCTGGAGAGTGCGCTCCGATTCCTCTAGATTTTCCTTTCTCAAAATGTCTATGCCTTCAAAATATTTCTGGTCTCAAAAATGTTTATTGAGTAACCTTTGCGCTTCACGCTCATTTGATGATTGAAAACTGATACATCCTCGCCTCAGGATTATTTTGAGCTGCTGGGAAAGAGCCTCGGAGGCTGGATCATCATTGATTATGGAATCTTGTACTACAAGCAATCCTGACTTTGTGGCGGATGAGGATTCCACTTTTATCGTTGTATTTACAAGTTATTTGACAGTGCTTTCTGAGATTGACTTGTAGACAAATCAAGAAGTGGAGGGAAAATCAAGCCAGAAAATTTGAAATCAAAAAAACTTTACGAGTCAAGAAATCTGATGCGACTGCTTTCAGTCTTTCATCTGACCATTGGTCATGTCCATAGGCAGGCTAATGCTGCTACTAATTTTTCCCAATTGTACCTTGTGGGGAGGTATGAGAAGGCCTAGGGTTTTTTGTAAAGGACATCAGCCTTCAAGTGATACATTTCTGGCTCCAGGTCGAGACCTTCTCAAGCTCGACCACTCTCTAGTCTTTTTTTTTTACAGCATATAGCACATAGAAAAACATATCCCCAAACGCCATCAATGCCTTGGAGTTCACATTGGCAGTAAACAAACCACCAATTCCCATTGTACATGAGCCGCAGCTGCAACCCTATCCTCTTCTCCTCCTCTCCTCTTCTTCAGCCCTCATCCTCTCTCATCATGCAGCAACTTTCTTCGGCTTCTTCGTCCCATACTTACTCCGACTCGTCAACCTATTCCCCACGCCCCCAAGATCCAATGCCCCCCTCACCAAATGATACCTCACTCCCGGACAATCCTGACTTCTCCCTCCCCTAACCAGAACAACTGAGTGCTGCTGCACATTATGTCCTTCGCCTGGAATATAACAAGTAACAACTCTCCCCGTACTTAATCTTACTCGTGCAATCTTGCGTTCGCCGGAATTGGGCTTTTTGGGCTTGACGATACCGACTTTGACGCAGACGCCTTTGAGCTCGGGGGCGAGAACGTCGTGGAGTGCAGGGGAGACAGATTTACGCGCGTATTGACCTTTGCGGCAGCCCTAGGGAGATGTTAGTGAGGTTTCCAAGGAGGAAATGGGAGGGAGGAGACGTACTCGTACGACTTGGTTGAGGGTTGCGAAGGGAGAGGGTGTAGAGGAGAATTGGCGGACAAGGGAAGGTTGCGCGGTGGGTTTTGAGGTCGCGAAGGTGAGAGGCATCCGCACAGATGGCATGAGGAATCTGCGGAGTATTGAGACGGCCATTGTGGTGGTTGAGAGGCTGTTGTCTGCAACGGCTGTTTTGTTAAGGTTGATTGAAGTCGAAATTTTGGCGAGGCTGCGATTCGACTCTATCACGTGCTCGTAATATATTTCAGCCGCACATCTCTTGGTCTCTTTCAACTTCACTTCCAAAATACTGATGTTGCAGTCATTTCATCCTCCTTCTTCATCAATTTGAACATTCCAGCCTTGTCTTCATAGTTTACCAAGTCACGAGTATACGGGTCTCCTCCTTCCGAGGCTCAATGTTTTGCTGCATGTCGTCCGGGGCTGTCACTTCGGCACTCAGTCAAGGACGGGCGCTTCGACTTGCAACAAAACCAGCACAATGGCGCCAGAATCGGGAGGGAAGCAAGTGAGACATTTTCGGCAATCGTGTGCGATATGCGACAAAACTGCACGGCGAGTATAATACTCCAACTATACCTCCACTCTTGATAACCTCATCCGCTCTCCCCGAGTATCCCCGGCTTTCCCCAAAGTCTCGATCAAATGCAGCTCCCTCCACGGGATATACACAGCTAGCTGCTCAACGCTTCTCGGAACCACCGGCTCTGTCGAACGAGATAATCAGATGGCATGACGGGCCGTGGCTACGTTACATGATCGATGGTTCGCTCCACTGAGTCGTTGGCGAAGTCATCGTACTCTCGCTTCCCTCTCTGTTCTATCTGTTCTCATCCAAGGCTCCCCAGAACATGCATCTGGTCATCTCGGCTCCAAGGACGGACAAAAGCCAAAGTCGGTACCCCTCAAACTCAAGCTTATATACGATCATCGTCCGAAGTGTGCATTTCGGCCACGGCAAAAATTAATCCGAAGTCCTATGATAGGCGCGCAAATCCCCTCGCAAGGTCCGTCTCCACCTTGTCTGAATAGCGTTATGCCTGCCGGACCCACGAAGGCTAAATAGATGGTAGAAGTAATTATTAATGTACTCCGTCCTGTATGGTGATGTCGTGCACTCGAGCAACATTGCACCGAGAGGGGTTCTCCGAGCAAGCAGGTGGCGCAAGGACCTTCCTGGTAGGCCAGTCGCCGCCGGACCCCGCAAAGGGCAACGGAAGGTACTGAACTTTCCCCTCGTCACGCGTTTCCTTGTACCTGAACGAGCTGCCGTCTAGGGCAAGGATGAACGAACAATTTTTCATATGTTATGTCAAAACTGGCCGTGATGGCTCCAGTGGCCTGCATACGAGTGAGATGTGAGTGAGGGGATCGTCCTGCAGGGTATATCTTTTTGTAAATAGCCGGAAGCTCTAGTCCAGTTATACATAGCATATAATGGAGCTTCGCTGCTGTTTCTTTTCTGTCTTGTCGAGTGTGCTTGCCAGATTGTTCTTGATTGCTCGTCATAATGAAGCTTCTACGTGCTCTCACGGCCTTTGCCATTGCGGCCCAAGCTGCGGCCTTGTCAATTGGAGGAAAACAGATGCTTGTTGAGAGGGACAGCGATGGACTTCAAGATATTGTAAGCACCCTCATTTTTAGTTTTAATTAATACTGATTTCTGAGATAGGTCACCTACGATGAACACTCGTTGATGATTTACGGAGAGCGCATCTTCGTCTTCAGCGGCGAATTTCATCCCTACCGTCTGCCAGTCCCAGATCTCTGGCTTGATGTCTTCCAGAAAGTCAAAGCATTAGGATTCGATGCTGTTTCATTCTACGTCCATTGGGCTTTGGTTGAAGGCAAATCGGGTGATTATTCGGCAGAGGGCGTGTTTGCATTCGAGCCTTTTTTCGCTGCTGCAAAGGAAGCAGGCATCTATCTTATTGCTCGGCCCGGACCTGTAAGTTAGAAAACACGAGCTCCGAAACATTTCTGACAGGTTTAGTACATCAATGCCGAATCGAGTGGAGGCGGATTTCCAGGCTGGCTTCAACGCATCAAAGGCCAACTTCGAACGCGAGCTCCCGATTATCTAGCTTCCACAAACAATTACATGGCACATATTGGCTCCACGATAGCCGCGGCTCAAATTACCAACGGCGGCCCAGTAATCTTGGTGCAGCCGGAGAACGAGTATTCTGGATCATCAGGGAATGTCACAGGGGGCTTTCCTGACCCCGTCTACTTCGCATATGTCAAGAAACAACTTCGTGATGCCGGCATTGTGGTACCGTTCATCAGCAACGATGCTTGTATGCACTTTCGATTTGTAATGATTTTGTATGCTAATATTCACAGGGGCTCAAGGACTTTTTGCGCCTGGAGAAGTCGTCGATGGGACAACAGAAGGTGATGTGGACATATACGGTCATGATTCGTACCCTCTCGGCTTCGACTGCGCACAACCATACACATGGCCTTCTGGCGATATTCCAACTTATTTCCATGCTACGCACGAGGAGCAAAGCCCGTCTACCTTCTACTCCCTGGATGAGTTTCAGGGTGGATCATTTGACCCTTGGGGTGGTCTCGGTTTTGCTCAGTGCTCCATTCTTCTCAATATGGAATTCGAGCGTGTGTTCTACAAGAACAACTTTGCCGCGGGAGCTGCTCTGCTAAATATTTACATGATCTGTAAGTTTCCTGCAAGCCAGAGCGCGATACCGAATGCTAACACTTCCAAGTCGGCGGAACAAACTGGGGAAATCTAGGACATCCAGGTGAGTTGTGTGCCAGATAGTGAAAACCATTTGCTAATATGCCCGCCAGGTGGCTACACTTCATATGACTATGGTGCTTCGATCACCGAGAACCGTGAGCTGTATCGTGAGAAATACAGCGAGCTGAAGCTCGAAGCAAATTTCATGAAAGTCTCACCAGCCTACTTGACTGCCTCCGTAGAAAACAGCACCACAGGCGTCTACACCACCTCATCAACCATCTTCACCACTCCACTCGTCGGCAACGGAAGTGCCACAAACTTCTACGTAGTCAGACACTCAGACTACCAAACCGAGGTTGCTGCTACTTACAAGCTCACTGTCAGCACGAGCAAAGGAAACCTCGTTATTCCACAATTGGGAGGCAGTTTGACTTTGAGTGGCAGAGATTCGAAATGGCATGTAACGGACTACGACCTTGGTGGAACCAACCTTCTTTATTCCACCGCTGAGATTTTCACATGGAAGAAGTTCGAAGACAAGACAGCTTTGGTTGTCTATGGTGGGCCTGGAGAGCTTCATGAGCTTGCAGTCGTCTCGTCAAGCTCAGCAACCGTTGTTGAGGGCTCAGGCGTCACAACACAAAGCTCTAATGGAACTACGATCCTCAATTGGCAGACCTTGTCAACTCGTCGTGTCGTCCAAATCGGAAGCCTCTTTGTGTATATTCTGGACAGAAACACTGCGTACAATTACTGGGTCCCTGACTTCGTCCGTACTGATGCTTGGGGTGCATAGTAAGTCACCCACTGCCATCCTTCTCTTCTTGAAACTGATAATGTTCAGTACTTCCAACATTGGAAACACAACTTCAGTAATTGTCCAAGCTGGTTATCTCGTTCGATCCGTCTACATCGAAGGCACTGCACTCCACATTGACGGGGATCTCAACGCCACCGTGCCGATCAAGGTCATTGGCGCTCCGTCTAGCACTACAGATTTACACTTCAACAGCATGAAGCTTGATTTCACTGTCGATTCCGTGACTGGAGAATGGTCTTCAACGCTCCCGTACACTGCACCAACAATCGACCTCCCCGACCTTTCAAGCCTAGACTGGAAATACCTCGACGACCTTCCTGAAATCCAATCCTCCTACGACGACTCAGCCTGGACCGTCGCCGACCTCACAACATCCAACAACCCTACCGCGCTGATGACACCAGTCTCCCTCTACGGCTCCGACTACGGCTACAACACCGGAGTATTAATCTACCGCGGCCACTTCACCGCCACCGGCAATGAGTCCACATTCGAAACCTACACCGAAGGCGGCTATGCCTACGGATGTTCCGTCTGGCTGAACTCGACCTACCTCGGATCGTGGCCCGGAATCGACGCCTCGTCGAACCACAATGATACCTGGACGCTTCCAAATCTGGTGTCTGGGAAGAGCTACGTCTTGACGGTTGTTGTGGACAACAATGGATTGGACGAAGATTGGACTGTAGGAACCGATGAGATGAAGCTCCCCCGCGGCATCCTCAACTACTCACTCACCGGGCGCTCTCAATCCTCCATCTCCTGGAAACTCACCGGCAACCTTGGCGGCGAAGACTACGTTGACCGCGTTCGCGGGCCCCTCAACGAAGGCGGATTATACGCCGAACGTCAAGGATACACACAACCTTATCCTCCGAACTTGAATTGGGCTTCCGGATCTCCTCTAACGGGGATAAGCACTGCGGGTGTAGCATTCTATCAAGCTGATTTCAAGCTCAATTTGCCGGATGACTACGACATCCCACTGACGTTTAATTTTGGGAATACGACGATGGATGGGGCAACGGCGGATTATAGGGCGCAGTTATGGGTGAATGGGTATCAGTTTGGGAAGTATACGAATAATATTGGGCCGCAGAGTAGTTTTCCGGTGCCGCAAGGTGCGTTCTTACTTCTTTCTTGTTCCTTATGTGTATTAGGGTTCGCTGACAAAGAGACAGGTATTCTTGACTACCATGGTCAGAATTGGTTGGCGATTGAGCTCTGGGCTCAACAAACAAGCGGCGCTCACTTAACGAACTTCACGCTTGAAGCAGGGACGGTGGCTTGGACGTCTATGCCTCAACCAGCTATGGCTCCCATCCCTAGCTACAGCAAGAGGCCGGGAGCATACTGATCTATCAGTTAGGTATTCTAGCTATTCTACAGATCTTCTACAAAGTATATATACAAACCTCTTTCCCTCAATTTATGAAGGACGAAGAAGTAGAGTGGCGATGATAGCAACGACCACTGCGCCTGTAGCAGCACCCTCTAATGCAATAATCGTAACATCTTTCTTCCGCATCTCGAGCACCCTATCACTGAGCAGATCCTGAAATGCAGCTGTCCAGCTCGCTTGCCTCTTCCTCAATTGCATGAGGGTGGTAGGGACATGCATTTCCGCTGTATCGAGCGATGCCTCCTCATCCAGCTTCTCCATGTAAGCAGGTGACCCAGGCTCGCCCTTGATACACGCCACGATTGCATCAACTGCGGGCTCTGCTGTGCCAGCCCTATCGTCCATCTCCTCGCTCAGCTCCTGGGTCCCCGCGGCCACAATCCCATCAAGCGGCACCGTATCACCCTCCTCCCCACCAAAAGCCGCACGCCCACTCTGCTCCTGCACCATCTTCTCCTTCTCCAGCGCCTCCCTCACCTTCTCCTCAAACCCATGCACCAGCCTCCTCCTTCTCCACGGCTCAAATCCAAACTGGAACACCAGAAACAACAGAACATTGACACCCATCAATCCCCATGTGCCCCACGTACTCATGCGCCGAATCTTATCGCTCCATATCTGCTCCTCATGATACCTGCTCAAAATACTCGAACTAAGCTTGGAAGCAGCGTGTTCAGCTTCCCTCTCCGCATCACTCAACTTCGTAGCCGCCTCCTGCACCGCCTGCTCATTACTATGATCCATCCTATACAGACTCGTAAAGCGCTCCAGATCCCCCGGCGTCCAGCTATCTTTCCTAGCAAGTAACCCCGTAACTTCCCGCTGCGTCGCTGCCCTTTCCGCCACAGTAGATTTATAGAGTGCCCTTGAGCTCCGCACATTTTCCTGCGCAGCAGCAACGCGGTCTTCAAGCCGTGTTATGCGTGCTTTGAGTTGCTCGATACCGCTGTACCCGGTGAGGTCATTGATACGCTGGGACGCGATGAAGATGTTGCCTTGCAGGTGGTCCATTAGGTTGCTGAAGCGGCGGGAGATCTGGGGACGGCGGGCTTCGGAGGCAGAGGGGAGTTCGGAGGTGGTGCCGTTTCCATTTCCATTTTCTTCTGGGAATTCGGACGGTGGTTGAGCATTTGGTGATGGTAGCGGCGAGGGTTGAGAAGGAGGCGGAGGGGGCGGTTTGCTCGAGTCGGCGAAGAGCCGTGATTGCGTGCGGATTCTGCATTGTACGCAGATTGAAGAAGGTCGGAGCGACGGTCGATTGGGGATTCGTAGGGAGCGTCTAGCTGGACATGAGGTAATGGTGTCGAAGAAGAGCCGTGGTGCAAACCGAGAGAGTGGCTGCATGGCCGTCCTCGTGCTTGGGGCCAGGAGAGTGGTGTTGATGAGGTTGTGTGTTGTTGTACCCGGAACCTTTTGAGGTTGAAGCTTCAGTGGAGCCGAGGCGGCGGCGGCTCACCGCTTTTGGTGGGGGCTTGGAAAGTTACCAGTCTCACCCCTCCATCTTCTGTCTCTTGACATCTTAACTTAGAAATTGTTCATCTCTTTGAATTTTATCCTGTTCATAGACTGTTTAGATTCTATAGACCATTCCTTGTACATATCTTCCATTCATTTTCCCAAGGTTAGTTTTTATTTTTATTTTTTTTTATCTGCCAATATCCCATTTATCCAGAGCTTCTACGTCATTTGCCAGATTTCTACTTTTTTGTACTTCAGATGAAATATTTCCTCATTTCAACACGGCAGAATCACACCTAAAAAGTCAGCAGAACCCTCCCAAATACCGCCAGAATGTCTCCCTCCACACTCCCCGCCATGAAGACCAACCCTAAATTCATCTTCTTCACCGACTTCGACGGCACAATCACCCAGCGGGACTCCAACGACTTTCTCACCGACAACCTGGGCTACGGTCAAGTGAAGCGCAAGCAAGGCAATCAAGATGTCCTGCACAATAGGATGTCGTTCCGAGACTCCTTCCAAGAAATGTTGGACTCGGTCAAAACGCCCTTCAACAAGTGCATAGAAACGTTGCTTGCAAACATCGAGCTGGATCCTTATTTCAAGGAATTCTATATGTGGTCGCGAGAGAACAATGTGCCGGTCGTGGTGCTGAGTAGCGGGATGGAGCCCATTATTAGGGCGCTGTTGCTCCATTTGATTGGCAAGGAGGCAGAGGATATTCAGATCGTGAGTAATGATGTACAATCAAGGGATGGGAAAGATATCAATGAGGAGGGAGGGTGGAATATTGTGTTCCATGATGATAGGTTGGTTCACGTCTCAGGTAGAACATCTCTTGGAGGCTGACATGTGCAGTCATTTCGGGCATGACAAGTCAATTGAGATCAGACAATATGCCAAGCTGCCAGATAGTGAACGGCCGACCATGTTCTACGCCGGAGATGGAGTCTCGGATCTTTCTGCGGCGAAGGAGACTGACTTGCTGTTTGCAAAGAAGGGACATGGTAAGTTCATATTAGAACGGTAAAGAAGCTCGAATGCTGACCAAACAGATCTCGTCACCTACTGCGTGAGGGAGAATGTCCCATTCACGGAGTTCGAGGACTGGTCCTCGATTCTGACTACTGTCAAGGATATCGTTGCTGGTAAGACGACAGTGCAGAAGGTATCGGCCCAGAGCGTTGAAGACTTCAAGCATAGATGCAATGAGAAGAACTAGAGAACATAGACATAGATTTAATAGACCATAGACAGCTGCTGCAAAATATAGAACGCGATGCTTATGCGGATAGAGATGCTGGGGTTTAAAGCAAATCAGAGAAAGCTTTTATGCGCACAAGTTTTGTCTTCCCACTTGACAAAGATGATGCCCATTGACCTTCCTCCCATCTAACGATACCCATGAACCGCCACAAGTCCCGTGAGGCACTCAGAACTTTGGATCACTCAAGAATCTCATGTCCGAACGAGTTCGGATGTCTCAGCCCTCTGAGGCAAACTTTCAGCTGTGTCGACTGCCTCTGATGAAATATCTGCCTGAGTGGCGAGTATTGCCTTCACCATCTGACGAGTGATCCTATGTATCCGCTTTCGATTCTTGGCGCCCCAGAATTCCTTGTCGTCACCTGGAGTCCATAACGCCTTGCACAGAGCAAGCCAGTCCACCTTGTCACCAGCCGGCACACTCAAGAGTTGGATCGGTACATGGCAGAGCTCATGAGGCCAATCGAATCTCGACCGCCAGAATGTGGAACCAAGCTCTACACCTGCCATTGCCCGCGACGCAAGTCGAAGACTGCCGGCAAACTCCAGTGGTAAGAAGCACAGAATCATCGTCGTGATCTCCGACGGTAATTTGGAAAATATGTCTTGACCAATTAAATTACTCGTTGGGACGCGGATGGACTCCTTGGATTGTCCGTAGTTTGGCAAAGTAGGAGGATTTCTTAGAACGCTCTCGAACCCTTTGGTGTACTCGGGGTCAACATTAATGTAGTCCGGAAACTCGTCCATTCCTCCAGGAGAGTGCACACGGCTCCTGTGTCGTTCCAGAGTGTCTCGATAGATAAAGCCATTGGGAGGAAGCGCCCGTTCACACCCGGCCACTTTGCAATAGAAATGAGGGCCTCCGAGGAAGGTTAAAATAGTTGTTCTCCGGACACTTCCCCTCATACGTTCTGCTCCGCCCCAGCCAATATCACTCCATACTGGAACGAGATCGTACATGTATGAGCCGCGTGGAACGAGATTGTCCATATATGAGCCGCGTGGAACAGCTTTTTGAAAGGTTGATGCAATCTTCTGGCGGCGCAAGAAGTGGAGCAGAAGGTGAATATCCAAATTGAGTCCGTGGGTCAAAGATTGATAGTTCTGCAGAAGAATATCCCAACATACAGAATGCATCGGATACACGACCCCATCTATGTCAACTTCCTGTTCTATTCCTGAACTTCTAAATAAGATGTAATCAGCAAGAATTTAGCTTCTGTATTGCACCTAGTCTTACCGGCCATAGTATCCAAAGGTGGTAGGCCAGCCATAGCGATCTTCACCCAAGAATTGCTCAAAGCCAACAGATCTCTCTATCTCCTGTAGTCCTGATATGTTACGACTACTCGGGTGAAATTGTCCCCGATGCGTAATGTAAGTTGGAAGTTCTTGGTTTTGGAAACCGCTTCCAACTGAAAGATTTTATTCATCAGCAAGGAAACTAATGTCAAAATCGAAGCGGGACGTATAGGTACCTGCGAGACAAGACTCTGCCCACCTGCTCAAATTGTCTTTACTAAATGGCGATATGACACGAACAGGGATTGCAAATCGATCGAACTCGGAACCAAACTCAGCACCGCAAAGAACACAAGCACGTTCTTCCAAGCCGGTATCCATCGTACTTGATTGGAATATGGTGAAGGGTGGGTATGATGCTGTCTGCTCGTTAGAATTGATAGGATGTGAGGTACTAATAAGGTTGAGTAATAACGAGAATTATTCCCAGAACAGATGAGTTCATTGATTTTTGAAGTGAAGAGGCAGGCGATACAGCCTTGTGCGGATCGCGATACTCACATGCAGGTCTTGGTTCCTCTACTCTCGACTGTTTCAAGAAACACACCAGATAACGGAAGACCGTAGTTCGGAGTGTTGTAAACCTGAAAGCGAAGTGAAGAGAAGGGAAACTAAACGTCAAACTGAAATCTGGTTTTGTCGATTTGAGAAACTGACTCCGTCGGAGTGTCGCAGGGAGGACGGACTCTTCACAGCTATCAGAAAATACACGTTGCAAGCTAGGAATATGCAAAGACCATAGAACAAATTAGGAAACCACAGCTAGTTTCTCTGCGACAACAGCACTAGTACATTCATATGTACTGGATGAGACATTGATATGTTAGATGATAAGTTCTGAGAGAAGTTAAAATTGCTGGCAGAAGGCCAACCAAAGAAACCGACATGCTCCGACCAGCTCGACCAATCACAAGCTTCCTAACAAATCGCCCCAGTTTCTTCCCGAGACCTCAGAACGACAACCAAATTCTCAGCTCACTACCATCATCGACCTCAATTGACCACACCTCACCCTCACAACGATGGCCTCACTCACCTGCGCCTCCCGCACGATGCTGCGGACCCTCCCGCGCAGCTCTCTGTCCATCCTTCCCTTCCGCGCGCTCTCGACATCCGCATCGAAGGTCGACACCAGCTCCTTCGAGTCGCCCTTCCGCGGCATGGGCGGCGACGAGGCCTCCAAGGTCCCAGACTTCAGCAAATACAGGAGTTCGCAGGGTCCTGGCAGCAATCTTGTGTTCCAGTACTTCATGGTCGGAACGATGGGTGCGTTGGCTGCTGCTGGTGCGAAGGCGACTGTCCAAGGTATGTTGAGAGATTTTGTCAAAGAGAATGAGGGCTGGGAGCATAATTTTGGGAGGAGCGTATGAAGGAGCATATGGCAAAGTCAATTGGAGTGCATTGCTGATGGATGGGCGTTTCACAGATTTTTTGGTCAACATGTCCGCATCCGCAGACGTTTTGGCTATGGCCAAGGTCGAGGTTGATCTCTCAGCCATTCCCGAGGGAAAGAACGTATGTTACATCGACAGTCGGAGGTGGAATAGACACTGATGGATACAGATCATCGTCAAATGGCGAGGCAAGCCCGTCTTCATCCGACACAGAACCGCAGATGAGATCAAGGAGGCCGAGAGCGTTAAGGTCGAGTCGCTGCGTGATCCCCAGAAGGATGAGGACCGTGTTAAGAAGCCCGAGTGGTTGGTCATGATTGGTATGGCACCCTTTCACCAAGCTCTCATCATTTACCACTAACGATTAACCTTAGGTGTCTGCACACATTTGGGTTGTGTCCCAATCGGCGAAGCTGGTGACTTCGGAGGATGGTTCTGCCCTTGCCACGGTTCCCACTACGATATTTCCGGCCGTGTAAGAAAGGGTCCCGCGCCTTTGAACCTCGAGATTCCCGCATACGATTTCCCAGAGGACAATTCGTTGATCATTGGTTAGAAGATAGTGTATATTGATCGGTGTGCCTTTCGTTTGTTAGATGGGGATGGCAGTGGAGTGGTAGACGGAGTGGATTTGCGGCTTGGTAGACTGCAGATGCTGGCCGTTGTACAAAAGATCGACAAGTGCATTCATGAGAAGAATTGAATTCGGCCTATGCTTGTGAGGTGTGTTTTTGGATGATTATAAGTTCTCGCAGAGACATTGCGCTGCAAGTTGCGTTGAAGTTGGGAAAGTTCCCAAAGCGCGAAGAAACAAGCGTTCCAGTACGTTGATCCAATTGCGCAGAGAATCTCATAGCACGTCTAAAAGGGGCCTTTGCGACCTGATGCATTCTTGCTACGAGAATAATCCTGGGATGAGTCATCCTGCAAAGGCCTAGTAGGGGCTCACAATGTCTTTGGCTTTAACATATATTTAGCTAGAAAATACGTATAAATTGGAAAATGGTCAAGATAGGCAGGGCTTGATAGCCTTGTAAAAGGAAAAACGAGGCCTGAGTCTCAATGAATCCTTAATTTTGAGGACCTTTACATCTTGCATTGAGCTCACAGCACTTGAAGGAAGCATTCATTACACGCAGCTTTCCTTCATGCTTTACATATCTACCTTTTGTAATATTACAAGCATCGCTCGTGTCATTATCCTTGTCTCAACTCATCACTAATGCCCGTGTCCATCATCCTCACCACCTCTCTGCTCCGGATCCAACTTGATCAGGGTATCTATCCTCATGATCGAGATACAAGCCTCAACCGCTGACTTCAATTGCCTGATCTTGCTCATGCTTGGCTCCAAAACACCAGCCTTAATCTCGTCAACAACCTTCCCCTTGGTCAGATCTAGACCGTAGTTCTTGTAATTCTTCTTTTTGGCTAACGTCTTCTCATCTTCCTTTGCGTCGCCTTCTTGGATGCGTTGGGAGAGGGCGTGGCGGGAGCGAAGTTGGGCGACGAGTTCGGAGGAATCCTTTGCGGCGTTGACGGCGAGGGTTTTGGGAATCACGAGGAGGGATTGAGCGAATTCGCCAATAGCGAGCTGTTCTCTGGAACCAACAGTTCCTGCGAACTCCTCGAGGTAGATGTGGAGAGCAGTCTCGACTGCACCACCACCTGGGACGATGCTGCCGCTCTCGAGGGTTCGCTTGACGGCACAGAGCGAGTCGTGGACTGATCTCTCCATCTCATCAAGCTGGTAGTCGTTGGGGCCTCGGAGGATGATCGATGCTGAAGTGTGGACTTTGGTTCCCTTGATCAATATGCACTCATCGTCAGAGATTCTCTCCTGGATCACTTCCTCGGCATGTCCTAACGAGGAGGCCTCAAACTTTTCATCACCATTCAGATCCGAGAGCGAGCTGATGAGAGTTGCTCCAGTGGCCTTAGCTATTCTTCGAAGGTCCTCCTTTTTGCATCTTCTGACAGCCATAGCTCCCTTCTCGATGAAAAGCTTGAGAACAAGGTCATCGATACCCTTCGTCGTCAGGACAACATTCGCTCCAGCCTTGAGGATTAGCTCCACTCGCTCCATGACCATACCCGACTCCCGTTGTCGAATCTGCTCCAGTTGTTGAGGATCGTCGATCGTAATGTGAACTCCCAGCTTCATCCTCTCCTTCTGCAAGTTCATGTCGAGGACAGCAATCTTGGCATCGGTGATTCTGGTCTTCATCGCTTGCGAGGCAACCGTGCAATTTAATGCGTAACCCTTCACCAAAATCGACTCCAGAGCACCCTTTCCATGCGCCTTCAAGATATTGACAGCTTTAACTGGGTACTTGACTTCCTGTCTGTTATTTGTTGACTTAACGGCCTGCATAGCATCCACAACCATATTCGCAAAGAAATCGGAGTCTGAACCAATGATCTTGCTGGACATAGAGGTTTTGGCGATATTGATTAGAGACTCTCGGCCCAAGTTATCAACCTTGACGCTGATATTCTCATGCATGTACTTGACTGCTTCACGGAGAGCTAAACGGTAGCCAGTGATGATCGTAGTAGGGTGTATTCGGTTCTTCATGAGTTCATTCGCTCTTCGCAGAAGCTCTGCTGCAATTATGACCACGGACGTCGTTCCATCTCCCACTTCCTTATCTTGCTGTTGTGCTAAGTCGACCAAAATCTTGCCTGCAGGGTGTTCGACATCCAGCAGACTGAGAATCGTTGCTCCATCATTCGTGACTGTAA
Organism: Cairneyella variabilis; assembly: GCA_001625345.1. Taxonomy (NCBI): domain Eukaryota; kingdom Fungi; phylum Ascomycota; class Leotiomycetes; order Helotiales; genus Cairneyella; species Cairneyella variabilis. The sequence continues at coordinate 23,784 of AYLM01000723.1, forward strand.
CATCCTGCATACTTTTAGCAAGTTGACCAAAGCTTCAGGCCGGTGTGGAAGCTCACTCCTATGTCGTCCACCATCATCTTGTCGAGACCACTAGGACCGAAGGAGCTCTTAACAACATTTGCAATAGCCTGAGTCGCCAGCACTGTGATTTTATTAGTTTATCGCATTTCTAGAGCTCCACAGAGGTCATACCATTTTGATCTCTAATATCTGAACCGCTGATCTTCTGACCACCGAGGACTGGGATATGTTAGCTGTGAAAACTTATGTTGAGCTCCATGGAAGCTTACACAAGGTTCCGGCGTTTCTTGGTTGCTCGAAAAGGGATCCCATTTTGTATGTCTGTGTTTTGGTTGCTGGCTGAAGCTATCACCAAACTTCTTGGAGTCGCGAAGAAATTCGGAGACGCGCTCGAGACGCCAACCCCGATTGGGCTAGTTTGATATTCAACTTACAGCCTTGCGACACCGACATTGCGTTGCGCTAAGCACTCCAGCAATTTAAGTTTACCTCAAGGCCATGATATTTAATATCTCTCTCTGAATACAGCAAGACTCCATCAGGAATCGTCAAGAGAATATCGCGTGGCATGCTCGCTCTCGAATTGGGCAAAGACAGGCCTTTTTGTCCCAGCTTTCCAGGCCAAGCAACTTGCTTTTGTGAGGCGTGCTTTAGCCTCAGCTCTTACACCTCGTAATATGTAGTATCGGTCTTTGCTAAAGAAGGTATGCCTTGAACTTCTCACTAATTCGAAACTCTTGTATGTTATGTCTACTTCCATGTTTGACACGCTGCGTTACCCTAGCAGTAGTGATTGCTACTTCAGCATATCAAAAGCTGGATAGCCAGGAAGTAGAATACTTCTCTTGTTTCCGGGTACTGGCTAGGAACCTCTTCATGGCTGCCTTATCAAACGCAGCATAAATTATTACATCAAAGCCCTCCAGAATGAGACTACAGATGAAGACGATAAATCCTTCGAAGCGATCTCTTATTCATGGGAGCCCCAGAAGCGAGTCCGTTCGTTTACGACGAAGGACGGGGCCATTCAAATCACAGCAGCGCTTTATTTAGCTCTTCAGCACCTTCGGCTCCTGGAGCAATATCGCCTCTTGTGGGCAGACGGAATCTGCATCAGCCAAGAAGACTTGGACGAAAGAGAGGTGCAGGTGCGGCTGATGGGTGATATCTACCGCACCGCCCGCAGGGCTGTCGTCTTTCTTGGAGAAAAAAGAGACGACAGCTCGGCAGGGTTTGATATGCTGGTTTCATGTGGAAGTACCGCATTGCACCTCACGGAATGCCGGGCTTAACGATCGATGAGGCCGAACGAAGGATAGGAATGAAACTGCCCATTTTACCAGATAATGCTGAGCAGCCTCCGCCTGCTATCGATGAGCGGTGGTTAGCAGCACGAAAAATCTGGCTCTGACCATGGTTTCGAAGGATATGGGTCATGGAGGAATTTGTGCTTGCCAGGGATGTCATCGTCTTTTGTGGTAGAGCCGTATTCCCTTGGCAGCATCTCTGGCTTTCGACGATTAATGGTAAATTGGAGGGAGTTGCGGGGACCTCATCATGGTTGTTTGGTGAGCCTGACTTTTTTGATGCCGTCTGGGATGCCGCAGTTTCTTTTTCCTACCTTTGCAGTCTCAGGATGAGGCGGCAGCATGCAAAACATGACATTGCTTGCAGTTTGGGAGGATATCATCACCGCATTCTCGGACGTGTAACGTCCTTACTGTAGGATTACTTCTTTGGAATGCCCGGCATGGCGACCCACTCCTTTTGAGACAAGTTCCAGCCCGACTGTAAGTCTCCAACGAATACAATGATTTCCAAAATTGGCCGGTATCTACTCAATCATCCCCGTGGGCCTGATATGTTCTGTGGAGTAGGGCTGGGAGGGTTACGTCTCGACATTCCCTCCTGGTCAGCGGACTTGTGGGACCTCTTCTAGCTATTTGGCCTATCTGTTCCCAACATTTGATTGGAGTGCCAGACTATCAAGCAGCTGGTTCAAGCTCCCTCCAGCCCAGATTTGATCTATATGACGACGAGACTCCGGTTCTGTCGGGAACACGTATTGACTCAATTAAAGAAGTTTTTCCGAACTTTAAGGATACAATCTTGCAACAGAGCTATGACGCCTTCCTAGCTTCTGAACTCCGGCTCGGCGACAACTCATTCGATATCGCCGTAGCCAGAACATTGATCGCGGACAAGGACAATACTGACCGTCGCGTCACGCCGGCTGAGCACCCAAATGAGAAGGCATTGCAGCTTGGGCTCCGTTCCTTGGCTTCTATGCAACGCGGCAAATCCATCAATCACGCGATAGTGGAAATCACCTTGCTGTTCGGTTTTCCAGAACCCCAGGGTTTGTTGAAAGCAGTGCGCCTTTTCAATTCTGTCTCCAACAGTACAGGACTGCGACATGGCCTGTGCCCCTGTGTGACCTCCATGGGCCGGCCTGGTATCGCTTCCCCTTTGTGTCAACTTGGTGACCAGATCTGGATCATCTCTGGATGTCCCTGTCCATCCTACTTCGGCCAAGCGCAACAAGGGAGGGTTACTTCAAATTATTAGGTAGCGCATATATGTTTGGAGTCATATATGGTGAGGCGGTGGAAGAGGGGACCAAGTTCCAAGATGTCAAGCTACACTGGAATATTCTGTCAAACACTCATATGTTGTAGTGAATAAGAAAAGACTGGCTTCCCGCTATTGTCTATTTCAAAGCAGCTTTGGGTTGGACAAATTTTGTAGAATTTTGTAGAAAAATATACCTATCCCCAAGTCTCTCTACCGACCGAGTTCAAGGGGAGGGGAGCCGACGAGGCTGCCCGCTCTCGCTTACTGTAAAGCGCACGCGCCATGGAGGGGAAATTCGTCTGTGACTCCAAATTGAGTCACTACCGAAACACCCCTCACTTTCCTCCATAAATCAAACAATCCTCCTCGAATTGAGCCCAAACAGCAATCATGGCGGACAATCCAGCCGAGCCCTCCAAGAGCGCCCTCAAAAAGGCCGAAAAACAAGCCAAGATGGCAGCTGAGAAGGCTGCGAAAGCAGCAAAGCAAGCCGCCCTCCCAATCCTCGGAGGCAAGGCCAAAGACGACAACAAGGAGGGCATGACAGTCACGAAAACCGAAAATTTCTCGGCATGGTACCAGGAAGTGGTTCTAAAGGCGGAAATGATCGAGTACTATAACGAGATCTCAGGATTCTTCATTCTGCGCCCGTCCTCGATGTACATTTGGAACACAATCCGCAAGTGGTTTCAGGAGCGCATTGAGGCGCTGGATGTTGAGGAGGCAAGTTTCCCGATGTTCTTGTCGTCGAAGTCGCTGGAGAAGGAGAAGGATCACGTTGAGGGATTTGCGCCTGAGCTTGCTTGGGTTACGAAAGCGTTTGTTTACCCCTCCTTATTTTACCCCGCTACGATGCTAATCTCGAGATAGTGGTGACAAGGACCTTGAGGTCCCAGTCGCGGTCCGTCCTACTTCCGAAGCTGTCATGTACCCATACTACTCGAAGTGGATCCGAAGTCATCGCGACCTTCCGCTCCGACTCAACCAATGGAATAGTGTCGTCCGGTGGGAGGCTAAGCAGACCACTCCTTTCTTGCGAGCAAGAGAGTTTCTGTGGCAGGAGGGACATACGGCACATTTGACTGAGGAGTTGGCTGGTGAAGAAGTCTTGCAGATTCTTGAGCTATACGCAGGAGTCTACGAGCAACTACTCGCCGTCCCAGTCGTCCGAGGTCGCAAAACCGAGAAAGAGAAGTTCGCAGGCGGATACTACACTACGACCGTCGAAGGCTACATCCCCTCCAACGGCCGCGGCATCCAAGGCGCAACCTCCCACTGCCTCGGCCAAAACTTCAGCAAGATGTTCGACATCACAGTCGAGGACCCAGCTCCCAAAGCCGAAGGCGAAGCCAAGAAGCATCTCCACGTCTGGCAGAACTCCTGGGGTCTCTCTACCCGTGTCATCGGCGTCATGGTCATGATCCACGGCGATGACAAAGGCCTCGTCCTCCCACCCCGCATCTCCAAGCTCCAAGCAATCCTCATCCCCGTCGGCATTACCGCCAAAACCACGCCTGAAGATAAGACTAAGCACTACGACCAATTGCAAGAGATCAAGGCTACGCTAAAGAAAGCGGGTGTCAGGGCTGACTATGATATCCGTGATGGGTATACCCCAGCCTGGAAATTCAACGACTGGGAGCTCAAGGGTGTGCCTCTGCGCCTCGAGTACGGTCCCAAAGATGCAGCTAAATCCGTCGTCTCCTTCGCTCGCCGTGACACTGGCGAGAAAGGCACAATCTCCATCTCCGACCTCAGCACCGAGATCCCAGCACTGCTAGAAAAGATCCAATCAGACATGTACAACAAAGCCGAAGCCGCGTTCCGGGCCCACCGCCTGGTCATCAACAAATGGGAGGAGGTGATTCCAGCACTGGATGCGAAGAACGTAGTCTTGATCCCATCGTGCTTAGCAGAGAAATGCGAAGACAAGATCAAGGACTTGACTACGAGTAAGCAGGAGGAGGCGGAAGGACCAGCTGAGATGAAGGCTCCTAGCATGGGCATGAAGAGTTTGTGCATTCCTTTCGAGCAGCCAGAGGGTATTGTGAAGGGCGAGACAAAGTGCTTGAACCCTGAATGTGGCGCGTTTGCTGAGAAGTGGTGCATGTTTGGACGGAGTTACTAGACTGGTTCCACGTGTGTTGATGTTGAGCTTTGCTTGAGAGTGAGTAGCTTGACTTTCGGAGTTGGAGAAAAGTCTTGAATCTTTGGCGAGAAGCGACGGGAAGTGATTCACGATGGATGAAGATGTGCTGGCTCTTACTTACGTATAGTAGAGTCTAGCAAATGCGAAGTGAGCAAGGTCGCTGAAGATCTACTAGGCCCAAAGGCGCAATGAGACGAGATGAGACGGAGTTAGAGTACGAGATACACCAATGGAGAAAGAATAAAGATATCGCACAAACCAAATCTCAAGCAGATGGTGAGAAAGTATCAAATGGTCTATTAAGAGCTGCCACAAAAGGCTATACGAAGTAAAGACATCCGCCCATCCCAAGATGCCATCCGACCGTCTAGAAGCGAACGAAGAAGCCTATCGCGGACGACTTTTTTGCATCAGTTCATTTATGTCCACTCTCAACGTGATTAGAGGTCGTGTCAAGTACCCATTCATCCATCAATCGATCATGTACCGTCCATTCATGTCTCATCCTCCTCGATTGCTGTCATCCCCAAATGTATGTGCGGTACGCACAAGAGAACGAGAGACGGAACTCCGGGTCCATGCCGCATGCAATCGTTTTACTTTTGATGCTAGATGCAAGGTAGTCCCAAGTAAGCGCTTCTGAGGTCGAGAAACGTGGGGTGAAAGCGTTCATATGAAGTCGGCTGAGTAGGAAAAACCACGGAATTCTTCTTGCATAGCTTGGGAGAGCACTAGAGACAAGGTTAGCTTGGATCATTTTTTCGACCTCAGTGTGGGTGGCTTACCAGATTGAACAGGTGTCAAAACAGGAGTAACACTCGTGAACTCGGAATCGAAATTGCTAGTATCGGTTGCACTAGAGATCTGCGGTTGGAAGGGAGGTGGGACTCGCTTGTGATAGACGTCATCCCAGTTGATGTTTCTAAAAAAGGGTTGGCTCATGATTTCTTGGGCATCGGTGGGTCCGCTTCCAAGACGCTGGTCAGGTTCTCTCGTCAGAAGCTTCTGCAGGATCGAGACGGAATCTCGAGGCATGTGAATGGGGTACAGGGGTTCGTCGGCCAGAATGGCGTCGTAGATTTCGTCCTCGTCCTCGCCCCGGAAGGGTGATTGTTGGAGAAGCATTTGGTAAATGAGCACACCAAACGCCCACCAGTCAACAGCCCGACCATACTTCTTGTCCAGCAAGATCTTATGAAAGTTAGTAGAGGACAAGGACTATTAGGGAGGGGCTTACCTCAGGAGCCATGAATTCAGGAGTACCACAGAAAGTGCTTGTTGTTGATCCGTACCACATATCTTCCTTGCATAGACCGTAATCAGCAATCTTGATATGGCCGTCTAAGGTCAAGAGAATGTTGTCCAGCTTCAAATCTCGGTAAATGACTCCATTTTCATGGAAATACTTCAATGCTAAGCACACCTCAGCAGCATAAAACCTGGTCCTATTAGTATGAATCTTGTCGAGATCAAGGGAAGGTACTCACTGAGCTCGCTTAGTTCCAAATTGACCTCGTTGAATATGCAACATCAAGTCACCACCACTGATATATTCCATAACAAAGTACACTCTCGTCTCAGTCTGGAAACAAGCATGCAGATTGACTAAGAATGGGTGACGTTCCTTGTTTGCAATCAAGAGCACTCTCTTCTCGGAACGAACGCTCTCAACTTCGTCGTTCTCGATGATGAACTCCTTCTTCAACACCTTGATAGCATACAGTTGCTTGGTCTGTTTGGTCTCGGCAAGCATGACTTTACCGAAATTACCCTTTCCAAGAACAGCAAGGAAGTTAAAATGGTCAAGGCCAATACGACGGCCAGTGCCTTGTTCCTTGGCATCTGGTGCTGGCTTTCGAACAGGAGCGATAGCTGAAGTTACAGACACAGGCGCCACTGGTTCCGGAACAGGTGTTGGTGCTGGTGCCTGGTTGCCGTACATTCCTGAAGTAGGAGAAATTTGAGGTGCTTGTACTTGTTGAGGCTGTGGCATTGCCTGTTGTGATGGATAGCCACTGACTTGGGCATATGCTGCAGGATTATAGCTCGGCTGAGTAGGAACTTGTGGCTTGGGAGGAGAGCCATATCCGCCGTCTTCAGGGTGGCTATCCATACGTCCACCATATGCAGCAGCACCGGGGGGTCTTCCGGTTGTGTAGTCAGAGGAAGTACGGTCATATGGATTTCTCTGTGAAGGGGTCCTTGGTCCAGCCATCGCTGCCGCGGCGGCGGCGGCGGCCGAGGCAGATGAAGTTCTGTCTGGTCCTGCTGGTAGTGTTGGTGAAGTTTGCTGGGCATACATTGTCTTTGCAGCTTCGGTTGCTTCCATGGAGGTAGGAGAAGTTGCTCCGTACGATTGAGCCCTTGGTGGTCGAGAGGGATCCTGTCCGTAGGAAATTCGGTCGCCAGCAGCTGAGCTTGCATCTGAGGAAGGTTTAGAGGGCCGTAGCGTCTTACCACTGAGGGATGTCTGAGCTGTTGTTCGTCGTTTCTGGTTTCGAATTCCTTCAATAATTACATTTGCAACAGCCATTGACATGCCGCAGAAATCGGGGACAAGATGGACACACTGGGCGTGGCAGGTAAGTCCACATTCTGATAGTGTTAGCTTCCTCCACAGGACACTAGTAGCTAACTTACCAGAACATTTGCGACAATTCTTCTTCCCAAATGGTAGAATATAACCACAGTGACAGCACCAATTTGCACTCATGTTCGAGAATTTCTCGAAGCGATGAGGAATACGGTGATTGATCTTCTCCTCGTCCGGATCCGTCTCTGCATTCGACTTGCTGATACACTTGGTAACTACACTAGGATAGCACTTTGTGTGACAAGTGTACTTGCAATCCTCGCACTGCATGCCCGCTGAATATTTGAGAAACTCGCCGCATAGCGCACAACGCATAATATTGTAGAATTGCTGCGACACAAACTTGTGGCCATACAGTTCGTGAATCTCCTCCTTACGTTGTCGAATGGCACCCTTACGGTTCAATCCAGCATCGAATGGACGGTGCTCCTTTGTCTGTTTCGTGAAGCTTATTGTCAGGTGCACAGCACCAGTGGGCTCCAAGGCGAACCAGGCGTCGATTGGCTGAGGAGGTACAATACCAGCACCTCCCAAAGGTGCGTTCTGAGGCTGGACTGCTCCAGCTCCAGCACTTCCGGGAGGAGGTCCAAACTGTGGGGTAGGGTTCATGTTGAATTGTGGAGGAGCTTGTCCGGGTAGACCACTGTTCATTCTGTCCGCGGAGACCCATCCAGAGCTGTTGATCTCGGCCTCGATCCTCTTCCGTCTCATCTCTTCAACGATATCGGAGATCCGGATCCAAAGAAGACCTACAGGTAACGGGTGGTCACCAGGCTTGTCATAAACCGTCAACTCAATCTCATTGGCCTTTTCCACGTTCACATTGTGGTATTCTGCCTCCCATTTATCCGTCCGAGTTGCCTTTGTTCGAGCTACCACATTGTCCTCGACCTTCACTGCTATGAAAGTCTCGGGTCCGCGGGCAAATCTGCTTGTTGTTGCGTGATCAACATCCTTAACAGCCTGTATTCGGATAGACAGTTGACCAGTCTGGGGTTTCCGCATGTTAGGAGTGTTTATGCTATCATCTGCAGAGTACATGTTAGAACTTATCAAACTTTCGAAGGCTCCATCCTGGGCAACATACCATCTGGCGCATCTGCCGAACTCTCCATATCAATGTGCAGATCTTCGTATCTCTTGAGGGCTTGCTTGAGCAACTGAATCTTTTGAGTACTTTCCACTCTGCGGCCTGCAGCATCTGCCTTGCTCTTTCTGTCACCCTCCATTTGATACAACTGAACCATTTTCTCGATTCCCTTGAGATATTGTTTCTCTACGTTGAGCTTGAATTCTAATTGCGAGAGCATGAGCTGGATGCGGGGTCCTAGAAATTTTGTGTCATACTTGATCAAGTCTTGGTATATTGTGTCAGCAGTGTATCTTAGAAATTTTTGAATCGTGAAACGTACCAAGCTTTGTATAGTTCGGACGTGTCCTGGGCATACTAGAGCCAGGCCCAGGAGGTGCGTATGGGTGTCGTGGAGGCATCATATCACCATGCCCACCAATCTGGCTGTACTCTTGACTACCATACCCTCCTCCGTCCGAACTGACTTCGGTATAACCTCCTCTGGAGTCCTTGGGTGGCGGGGTAGGAGGTCCATCTCTATCGTTGCGAAGACCAGCACTCTGTGGTCTCCCAGGTCCTCCCGCACTACCTGGGCCTAAGTTCATGTTGTCCATGCCTGAGCCCATCCGCCGCATCTGCAGCTCCTGCATGCGCTCTTCCAGGTATTGTATGTTCCGGCGGCCCTCGCGCATCTGTATATCTATCCTGGCTCTGACTCCCTCATTTTGGGTCTGCTGCCGCATCTGATTTGCCGCATTGAGCAGAGCTCGCTCACGCTCGATCTTCTTGTAGACCGAGCTGAGGGCATCGTCGTCGTTGTTCATGATGGCGATGACCGGCGCGTCTCTCGGCGCCGCGAGGGATGCTAGATAACGGTCTGGTGGTTATGGGGTTTGGGTCGGAGTGATCTTGGTTTTAAGGTTGACGGGTGGTGCTCGCGAAGTGGGGTCGTGAGCTATGGATTGTTTTCGAGATCAGGACTCTGGCGGATGATGGGGCAACGTTTCGCTCGCATGCGATCAACACATGAAATTTCATGCGCGGCTTGGGCTTCGTTGTATCTGCGTCCGAGGATCACTCGTGTTGCGTTTCGAAATATTTTCTGGGTTTAAGGGTTGGTCTACACGTGAGGTAAATGGGCACCAAAGCTTCGCCACCGCTGCTAGGCTGAACTTGGTATTGGGGAAAGGGCGTAGGGAAACGGCAGTTGGACGCAGAAAGCGTCGGGGGTTTGATTGCGTGTGCTGAGGTTGAGTAGCCACATAGGACTCTCAGCACTAGGAATGGAGAGCTGAAGATCCTAGAAGGAGCAGATGGTATGCGTGACAAATTCAATATCTTCAAAGAAGAAAGAGAAGGATTCGTGATTCCTGCCCAGCTCCGGCCTGGGCTCCCTTAGAGCCTTACGAGGAGGTCAGAGTAGTCACTCGGTAAACAGTGCAGTTACGGCGGAGGTATGTGCTGTGGAATCATAGCAGAGCCCGGAGCTGAGAGTAGTGAAGCCTGCGCCTGCGCCACGCCGGTTCGTACTGCAAGTGGTCCGGCTGCAAAAATGGCCTCCAGGGGAAGATGGTTTCCGCAAGTCTGTGCTCAGTCAGGCTGAGGGAAAAGCAACATCGTCATTAATGAGGGGTCCTCGATACGAGAGGGGCTTGCAGTTACTGCGAATTTTCACTTTTGCAATAAAAAAAAAAATAAAGATGATAAATTCCACGCTGAAAACGAGCGAGTGCTGTGTCGAAATTCCGATGATGATTATTGCAAGTACAAGTACCTAGGTACTTTTTCATCTGCTCTGATAGGCCCTGTTCTGATGCCTTATCAACAGCAGAACAGGATTTACCTCCGCACAACTCCTCCTTAAATGCCATCATGCCCACCCTATGATGAGCACACATATACCCTTAACTTAATAAGTTGCTGCAAGTCCAGCGGAACTAGCTCCTATCCCGGCAGGGTAGCTGCCAAACGGGAGAATTCCGAATCTAAGTTGAAAAGTTTTACACAAGATACACATCTTGTCAGCAGGGTATCGTTTCATTCTGGTACCTCACTACCTCCCTACGAGGTATACTTGCTCTTCAGCAACTTCGCAATCGTCGTCAACTGGATGTTGCTCGTTCCCTCATAGATAGCTCCAATCTTGCTATCTCTCCACATCTTCTCCGCAATTCCTTCTCTCACAAATCCCATACCTCCCATCCACTCAATCGCCAGCCCGCTGACTCTGCCAGCAACTTGGGACGCATACAACTTCGCCATAGCCGCGTCTTGGACGAAATTCTCTCCTGCTTCCTTCTTTCTCGCAGCATTGTAAACTAATGCTCTTGCTGCGGCAATTTCTGTATATGACTGGGCGATTTGGTGCTGCATGCCTTGGAAATCACCGACTAGTTGACCGAACTGCTTTCGGTCGTTCCACACATATCTAAGCATATTAGCAGAATACAAAACAGTAGTCACAACCACACCTACTTCGCAGCGTTTTCGAAAGCCCCCAGTGCTAGACCCGTCATTTGGGCTGCAATACCAATACGGCCTTCATTCAGAAGACCAATGGCATATTTATATCCATCACCCTCCTTGCCCAACAAATTCTCGTGAGGAACCTCGACATCATCAAAGTTCAGCACACATGTACTGCTCGCCTTGATGCCCAACTTCTTCTCCTTCTTTGCTATGGAAAAGCCCTTCATACCCTTCTCGACAACAAACGCAGTGATTCCCTTATATCCTTTACTAGCATCGAGGTTCGCAAACACGATGAAGAAGTCCGCTTCCATGGAATTCGTGATCCACATCTTATTTCCAGTAATTTTGTATCCTGAATCCGTCTTGACCGCCTTCGTAGCCAGGGCAAATGCGTCTGATCCTGAAATCGGTTCCGAAAGACAGAAAGATCCTATACCACCTGTCAGCAACACCGCCAAACGACACCAAATATGCTTGTTCCATACCGACAGTATTCGTCGCCAATCTCGGCAACCACTTCTTCTTCAACTCCGTACTCGCATATTTCAACACCGCCGTATTCACCAGCGTGTTATGCACATCCACCATAACACTCACACTCGGGTCCACCCTCGCCAGTTCCTCAATCCCCACGATCGCCGCCGTGAAATTCATCCCCGCGCCACCGAACTCTTCCGGGATCTCGACTCCCATAAGCCCTTGCTCAAAAAGCTGCTCAATGATCAATGGATCCATAGACTCGTTTTCATCCATCTCTCGCACTTTGGGTGCAATTACTTCGTTTGCGAATTTAGACACCATGTCCGACATCACGGCTTCGGTTTCGGAGAGGTGCGTTATGGGTGTAGGCGGGATCTCGCTGATGTCGATGGCTTCGTTGCGGCGGCGGACGGTGGCGGAGAGGGGGCGCGCACTGCTCTATGATCAGTATCTCTTCTGCCATATCCGCAAACATTGAACTTACTGCTGGTAAACTCTGCACGATCTGACAGGTCTGAGAGTTGGTATTGCGGCGGTGAATGTCGCCCTCTGGACCGCTGGCCGTAATACTTTGGCAATTGAAGCCATTTTGCTCTAAGTGATCAATTTGAAAGACGAATTAAAGGTTGGGGAGTAGGGAGAGTAATTTCGTGAGAGGAAGAGGTGTAGATGCAATGGACTAGGTTGTTTGCACGACTCGTGATCGAAGTATGGAGGCGGCTGGAAACGGTTTTGGAGGAGAGCTCTGAGAGACCGAGGCTAATCAACCCGCATTTGGACTAATTCCCCACGTCCGGGTACAAATTTCTCCTTTTTCGGCCGCTGAAGGAAACAGCCAAATACGGTTGTAGAATTGGTTTATGGAAAGGAGAATCAGCCCGCAGTCGGAGTTCATTCGTTTGGAATCCATTCCATCCGCGTTGAGGTATGTGTGTCTCGCTGCTATCACATGCAAATCAGGGATGCTTAGGCGAAGGTGATCGCCCGAATAGGAAATTTTCGAGGACTTTTAGCTTGGGCATATATCTTTATCCCAAGTAAGTAAATATCCGTGATTCAAAAGGACACGGCTACTATTCTCAGCAAGGCAAGAGCAGATGTTACTCCGTAGCATTTGCCCATCCGGACCGCCTCTGAATACAATTCTGCGAGTATAAATGTCGGTTCTGTTACCACATCTGACTGCCACTGCACACCAGTCTGCCCTTCCCACCGCCTGAATTCAATCCTTCCGCCCGCCATATTTACTCAACTCCACTAATAAGATTTCATTCTTAAGGACCTCTCTGAGTTGCAAGTCGCAGATCCTCCAAAATCATACAAGTCCCAGACAGCTCGAACCGCTTCAGATCATGAAAAGAGCAGCCTTACCGGACGCGGTAGAGCAGATGCAGTGAGATGGTGTGTGGAAGTGTTCTGCTGATTTTTACCGCACGTAAGTGAATTCTGCCCCTTCCAACATCATAGCCATTGCCATGTAAATATTACAACGCAGCAGCTTCTACCTGACCAACCCCACTAGCAAGTTCAAGGTGGTCTCAAATATAAGGAGCAGAGTTAAAGTAACTACAGCACACTATTCAATCATAACTTCCGAGCCGAATCTAATTTGCTATTCTTTTGTGATTCAGACGAATTTGGATTTCTGCGAAAGGCGGTGAGTTGCCAGAAGGGAGTTGTGAAGGAAAGAATTGTAAATAGGTAAGGCTTCCACAGAGGCAGAACAAGCCGAACCTCGCGGTGACAGAGCACTACTTTGAACAAATTGCTACTCGAGCTGATCATCTGGAAGGTGGTGGAATAAAAGCGGTATTAATGTAGACACGCAGAACGTGTACATAATCCTCTGCTAAGATAGGCCCCCCCCC
>AYLM01000021.1:0-82726 GCA_001625345.1 Cairneyella variabilis
ATATTATATATATATATATATATATATATATATACTATATTAGTAATTTTTAAAGGGTAAAAGTGGTGTTTTATTAATAAAAATTATTAAGTGTGGTATAAAGCAAAAACCAGTTAAATATTCTTGATTCGAAGACTTTTTTTGCCTTGCAATTCCATTCGATTCTTTCCTGTGAATACCTTTAAGTCTCACACACTTCTCTTGTCAACAAGATCTTCTTTAAAGTCACTCCGGATAGTAGTCACAAACAAATATGATGGCTGAGACAGACAAAGAAATTGAGCCAAGTACACTAGAGCCAAGCAGTAAGGAGAATGCGAGAACTGCCAAAGAGCCAGACTTTCTCTCACCTCCAACTCACCTTTATCCAAACTCTCCCTAGCTCGTGCACCAAACGAAACGGACTGGCTCTGTTGCTGCTGTGCTTATCGAGCACGAGAGTTAGGAGCTGCCTTCCTTCTTGCTAAGCACTTTGGTCCAGATGTAAACTCCTCGCCGACCGCACATAATGTTAAAATCGAGTCCAGCTAACAAAATCAAGGCGTGGAACAAAAGTGATCAGAAGTACTGTGCAGGCGTTGTGGACAACTGCTGTACACATGCTCAATGCAGAGGATGCTATGTGCCTAAACGAGCAAAAGAGCAACACGAGGATCGAGTAATTACTTTGGCAAGAGAGCAATAAATGAGAACATTTAGCTGTCACTAAACATGAATAACAAAGTGTGGAACTTTATGGGTGCCAGATGATTTAAAGTGTTTGCCGAGTCAGGAGTTTTCAACAATTGGATCAAATTCACCTGCATCACAAGTATAAAAGCAGTCTGTCCACCTTGCCTTGGCTTCGCTCTATATGTAGCGTTCTCTGGATCCAAACCATAATTTCAGCTAGGATTCATACAAGGTCTTCCTAACATTCAGCGGTCGAGGGGAATAGGGAACCAGAGCTTAGAGAATACCAATGGAAGAAAATTCTACGAAAAAACAACCTTAGTGTGAAATGGGCTTTTGATCGGGATTTTGACATTAAGCTGTGAAAACATGCTGCTTGCACTTCGAAGACAATGGAAGCATTAGGAACTTCTATTTTCCTGTTTCGGATCCAGTTGCACGCACTCTCATACTATTTTATATGTTTGTAAGTCGCAGTGATTTCTCACTAAAATTAAATTGCGTTGAGTTCAAGTAAAAGTTCTGAAGATATCTATCTACTATAATCTTGGTTGATTCTACCGCAAATTATTCTAGATCAAGAAAGCACACGCTCAGGCCCTGGATCAGCGAAGGAAGAGCCTCATATGCAAGCAATCCTCCATCTGCTTTCAAAAATGCCTCCTCCACAAAAAGAAGGTAAGGAAATAGAGTGGATATGCTGCGACTCATGGCGCATGCACAAACGTGCAGGGAATGCAATTACAGCAGTATGGCCTTCACCTCGCAAAACCTTTCTGCTTATACTGATATATGAATAGGCAATTCCTCGAAAACTTACATACACCAGCGACGATGGTCCGTACTGAGGATGGCTGCCCAGACCACGAACCCTGAGAGAAGTGCAAATCCATCGTGACGAAAAAGGCACCAACAAATGGCGGAAGCAGAAGTGGGAATAGTGGCACAAGTCCAGCCCAGGGAGAAAAGCAGGCATCGGGCTCTGGTTGATAGAGTAGTATCAATACGTTTCTTGGCCCCTGAATTTAAGCGAGCTAAAAGATGAGCGAAAGATATGGTGTGCAGGAGACATTCAAACAGCCGCGACGATCAAATGACCTGAAGGGAACGCGAAGAAATCACGTGAAATGAACAAGCTAAAATGCGCAAGAAACAAGTCTTGAATGGATTTCGACAAGTGACTCCAACTCCGTTTCCTTGCGGGGATGTACAAGTACGTCTGCCCCGAACGCAGTCCCCCAAACGCCAAAACAGAACTACCAACCGTATACCAATACCGTAATCATACACTCATATCAACAATCACCCCAAATCTCAGCGATTTTCCCACTCAACGCCTTCTGGATCTTCTTCCTCAACACCAGATTCCCCATCTCATTGCTCACCATCTCCATCTTTCTCTTCCTACCCTGCTCACCCGTTCCCTCTTTCTCCTCGATCTTCTTGAATGCTTCTATAAACGCATTGGGAGTCTTCCATCTCTTCTGTATCTCCAGCGCCTTCTCGCCCGTCACGCCTCGGGTACACATCAACATCTTAAGGAACACATCTCTCAGCGTCAGCGTCTCCGTCTTGCTGGACAAGGACGCAAATGCCGAGTATGTGATATGGTAATCCGTTCCCGGCTGCGTCTCTCCTAGGTGCTCAAGCAATGGTCCATAATTTCCCGTTGTCAAAATTTTCGTCGGAATACAATGCAATGGTTTGTTCTCGTACTTGGTCTTCAGTAACTTCGTCATGCCCGTCAAATACTTGATCGTATCATCCATCTTCTGCGTCTTTTTGACGAAATAGCCGTTCACAACCATCGTACTTGCGATCGCCGATTCCACTGCTTCCTCGTATTTTGTGAAATGTTCTCCCATAGAGATTTCTTCAATGATATACGTCACGTTCTTGATGCCTGATCTCTTAAGTCGGAACTTCTGCTCGTGGAAGCGCCCGTCTTTGATCGACGAGACAAGGTCATCAAGGCGTTTACGTTCCACGATATAGTCGAGCAGGATTTCGTCTCCTTCAGCGCCCAGATTTGAGAGCAGGTTGGGGTCGGATACCTTGGCTACCCACAGGATATCGCCAAGTGCAAGTGCTCGGGTCATAGGCGTAATACCTTTTGCCGTGAGGTTGGTTTTTAAGTAATCCCTGTCCTTCTTTCCAAATATCTCGCGATTGTCGAGGGCCATTTCAACGGTAAAGGAGCCAGGCTGTAAAACGATTGGAGAAAAAGATGGCAGGCCAGAAGGGTTAGAAACTGCCGCGCCCTGTGGAATAAGGTCTCTCGTGGCAGCGTTGGTAACTGGAGATGCTGCACGTTTTGGCGAAAGCCGCACAGAACTCGATCCAAGATCCAAAACTCCATTATCGTTGCTCACGAATGTATCCGTCCGTCCCTGGCTGGGATCACTTGTCTTCTTGATCCGCTTGGCAACCTCCCACCCCTCTTCCGTCAACGCATATCTTCTCAATGGACGTCCTTTCTCATACACTAGGTCCTTCTCCGTCAATGTCTTCATCGATTTCCATGCCGTGTAGAACTTATTCGCGTCTGGCGGCTGCGTAAACGAAGCATCACAGTGAGGTTGTGCGAGCTCGATCGTTTCTGCCTTCGTCAAGCCCATTGGTGCCTCCTCATCCAGCGTTGACAACGCGAGGATTATAGCATAACCACCAGACCTTAAAGTTGGCACATATGGCTTCGTCTTCCTAGGCTTCTTCTTCGGCACCTCCCCATCCTCACCATCGCCATCGTCTCCGGCTTTGCCTCTCTTCTTCCCCTTCTGCGGTCGCTCAGGCATCGGTAATCCGTTCTCCTCACAATATGCCTTTAGCTTTTCCGTCAACCGATCACAGAGCTTCGGCCCAAAGCCATGCAATTGCTGTGCTTCGGACGGGTGAGTGAAAGGTAACGGGCAGTTCTTGAGCGAATCGTAGGCTTTCTTGTAGGTTTGGACACCCTTTGAGTTGCGCTCGCGGGCTGTCTCGAGCCATTCTGAGACCCAGGAGAGAAGGAGGGGATTCGCGCATTCTGATTTTGGCATGTTTAGTGGTGGATGTGGGATCGTGAAATGAGCAAGAGCAAGATGTTGGGAGCAATTGGACTTGCAATTGTTGAATGCAGCAGAGAAGAAAGGTAAGAGAAGAAAGTGAGAAAGTGAGGTATGCTTAGTGCAATTGCTGGGCAGGAGTTACAATCGTTGACGCGTTCTGGACACACGAAAACACGTGACTTGCGGGAGACTTGCAGGCGGATTCTTCAGCAAGCAATACTGTAAACATTGATCGTTTCCAGTATATTCCAGTTAATCATACCGAATCAGACTCTGATTCTCTCCCATAATGTGTTAATCTTTTTGGCTTTAATAATTTATTGAAGTGTCGTAGAATGATTACGAGTTTCCAGATTATCACTAAGTTGATACTCGAATAATAGCTCCTTCTTTCCTCGTATTTCTCTCTCGAAATCTTCCCTCTTTCAACTGATATGTATTTATAATTTTCTGATATAAAACAAAACTCTATTTAATGTTTTCCGTGTTCAAACCTCCCGCTTTGGACCCCTGCAGGGATCAGCACTCCCCAGCGCCATTTATGTAGCTACCCCTCTAAGCGGTGAAGCTCTGGGCAGACTGCAGCTCAACACCACCAAAATGGATTTGGCAGTGCCTTGTCTTCTTTACGTCCAACCCCACATCACTTCACATCTCACCTCACCTCACTTCGACCTTCAACATACGACGCACAAAAGGCATTGTAGCCTTCTTCTCCCTTTTACCTTTTCCAATTCCAATTCGAATAGTTACTTGAGGAAAATCGCCCAAGATGGACGCCAAAATCCTAGCAGCTTCCAACAAGCACCCCAAGCCCGCCGACCGAGTGTTCCAATACGGCACTGCAGGCTTCCGCATGAAAGCGGCCCTCCTCGACAGCGTCGTCTTCCGCGTCGGTCTCGTCGCTGCTCTGCGCTCTCGCAAGCTCGGCGGCCAAACAATCGGCGTGATGATCACAGCCTCGCACAACCCTCCCGAGGACAACGGCATCAAGCTCGTCGACCCTATGGGCGAGATGCTCGAGAATAGCTGGGAAGCATATTCTACCGAGCTTGCGAACGCGAAGGACGAGGATGTGGTGAAAGTGTATAAGGCTTTGGAGGAGAAATTGAAGGTCAATGCAGAGACGCCCGCCAGAGTTATTTATGCGCGGGATACGAGGCCTAGTGGACCGAAGTTGGTGCAAGCTCTGGTTGATGCGTTGGAGGCCGCGGGAGCTGATTATACGGATTATAAGCTGCTTACGACGCCGCAGTTGCATTATTTGACTAGATGCACGAATACGGAGGGTACGCCACAGAGCTATGGGGAGGTTAGTGAGAAGGGATATTATGAGAAATTGAGTGAGGCGTTTGTGAGAGCTATGAAGGGGAAGAAGACTGTCGGACCAGTTACGGTCGACTGTGCAAATGGTGTTGGAGGACCGAAGTTAGCGGAATTGTTGAAGTATTTGCCAAAGGCCTCGGCAGGTGGTGTGGAGATCAAGATCATCAATGATGATATTCTGAAGGCCGAGGTCTTGAACCATGACGTATGTTTAAGAAAGCCATTTCTTGGATTGATAGCTAATTTTTTTCAGTGCGGAGCAGATTTCGTCAAGACCAAGCAACGTGCACCTCCATCCTTAAAAGCCGGGAACAACGAACGCTGCTGCTCTCTAGATGGAGATGCCGATCGAATTATCTACTACTTCAATGACCCCGAACACGGCTTCCGTCTTCTTGACGGTGACAAGATCGCAACACTCGCTGCGTCGTTCATTGGCGACCTTGCAAGAGAAGCTCGTGTGTTGGATGAATTGAAGATTGGTGTTGTGCAGACCGCCTACGCCAACGGCGCTTCTACCAAGTACGTTGAGAAGTCCCTGGGCCTCCCAGTTGTCTGCACACCGACTGGAGTGAAGTGGCTCCATCATGCAGCAACCAAGTTTGATGTCGGAGTCTATTTCGAAGCCAATGGCCACGGAACGGTCGTGTTCTCTCCACAAGCCATCAAGGCATTCAAGACTAAGGAGCCAGAATCTCCAGCTCAGGCTGCGGCACTTGAGACTCTTCGGGCTCTTACAGACTTGATCAATCAGACCGTCGGCGACGCACTCTCTGATATGCTTCTCGTTGAGACAATCCTCGCACACAAGTCATGGACTCCCAGAGAATGGGACTTGACATACGTCGACCTGCCAAACCGCCTCGTCCGCGTTGAGGTCAAGGACAGAAACCTTTTCAAGACTACGGATGCGGAACGAAAGCTTGTAGAGCCACAAGGACTCCAAGAACAAATCGATGCACTGGTCAGCAAAGTCAGAGATGGCAGAAGTTTCGCCAGAGCATCGGGAACCGAAGACGCCGTCAGAGTATATGCTGAGGCTGCAACGAGAGGAGAAGCCGATGATCTGGCGAGCAAAGTCGCTGGAGTCTGTCGGCAGGAGTGAAGAGAGGCGGTTGATGAATAAAATGACCTTACGATGACAAGAGTTGAGGGTGGAGTTCATGGATTTTGGCGGTGGTAATTATGAAGCAAAAATCGCTACGACATTTGCATGAACTAAGTATATCCCTCCTCAGGTAACACAAATCAAAAGTTCTGGACTCTACTTTTACTTCTTCTATTTCCTGAGATCAAAATTAATGTTTCGAATCCAGAGCCGCCTCCGCATCAATCAAGTGACTAGGCGTGTCGTCCTGCCCCAATTCGCGTCACTCAAGCTTTAGCCGCATTCACTAAATGATGACATCAACGAGATATCCTCCATCCCCTCAAATCCCTGCACCACCTCACCTTGTATACTCAAATCAAACATATATAATATGCTGCCTCTCATCGCCATCCCTCTCGCACTCTTCCTCTTGCTCATTTTCATATCGCGGGTCTTTGACGCAGAACCGAAGACAGGTCATCAGCAGATTCCCATGCTTATGAACTAATCGGTCAACTATCTCTTGAAATTCACTTTGAAAGAGCGAGATTAAGGGAGAGAGAAGCTTCACGCGTCGTTCTATCCTCCTCGATTCTCTCAAACCGAATTCGAGAAACCAATTGAACCCAAGAAGAACAAATACCACCGCTCTTCTTTGCAAACGACGAGTCCGCATCTCATCCCTCTTCTTCACATCCTCAGACAGGCTTCCAACCGGACTCAGAATGTCATCCACGCCCTCAGAAACAGCACGTATTCAGAAATCCGCCGAGATGTCTACTACCTCAACCTCCTCCGCCTCCGGAGAAAGTATGCAAGACCTCGGCATCGAGAGCCAAAACATAAACACCGCCTCCGGCGTCACTCTCTCAGACAGGCAAAAAGTGCTCGTCGGCAGCGTCCTGGATCTCTTCGCCGGCAAGCCATCCAAAAGGAAGCTGGCACTCTGGACCGATGACGCGACGTTCGCTGATCCATTGACCAAAGCTCAGGGCAGGAAACAGTATGAAGCGCAGTGGTATGGGTTGGTTGCTGCGTTCTCGGAGATTGAGAGGAAGAGTTTTGAGGTGACGAGTTCTAGAAATCCAATTACTATGTCCTTGGTAACTAGATATAAGGTGAAGGGAATTGGAAGCGAGCAGACGATCAATTCTGAGATTAAGATCCATACGAGTGAGGATACAGTGAGTGGAGGGAGTGAGAAAATTACCCAGGTTGAGGATCGCTGGGATGGAAAGATTCCGGAGGGGGCGATTGCTACTGTGAGTTTCAATGAAAGTTATGAAGTGTATGGAAATGTGCTAACGAGGTGAATTGTAGGCTTTCAGAAATCTGAATAGCGTGGTGGTGCCAGCGTTCGTGAGCGTGCCGAAGAGTGCTGAGGAAGAGGAGAAGAAGTAGAAGGCAAAAGTAAACGTAAAATTGAAGATCCGGAGTGGAAATGAAGTTCTTTGCGCTGATTTCGAAATTAAAAAGGACATGAAATGGGAAAATGGCAGTGTATTTGTGCGCTAACTCCAGGGCATAAAACATAGCATGGCATCACAAGGTCTAGAAACACATAGAAAGGCGTTGATCTTTCCTTCGGTCTAGAATCATGATCGTCAATTCTCTTTTCTAAGGAAAGGATTTGAGTATCCATCCATGTCGCACGCTATGCTGCCATCTTGAACGCCAGAACGCTCGAAAAGAAACATAGCCATCCATCCCGGTCTTCATTATGAGTATTGTTCGTATCTACGCTCATACGTAAACGTAAAGAGAAAGAGATCCAGGGTCTGCGCTCTCAGCCGCGAAGAAACCCATTCCCCAACTTCCGCCAGATTGTAGGCAATGTAGATAGGCATCTAGCCGGCCACACACGTCGATGCATAGAAACTATGCAAGACGAGATCTCTCCAAAGAAGTGGGAAAGAAGTGTATATATGACATGATAAAGAGAGGGCTCATCAACACATCTTATACTCACAGCTTCCCTCCGCCTCTCTCATCGGATCATCCGTCTCCAACTTGTAGCTGATCTTCACATCCAAATCCCGCTTGTTCTTACTATTTGGCTTGTTCTCCAAGACACCCTTCACCTGCTCGCCTTGTTGGACCGTCAACACTTCCCGCAGGTAGAAGACAGTCTGCTTCCAGTGCGTGTACTTGGTATGAGGACCGGTGCTGAAGCGGATAGGCTTGTGGCAGGCAGTGAAATCGATATCGAACCATGCGATGAGCGCGTGGATAAAATCATCTCGGCGGCAATCGAGGGTAAAGGGCGAGGAGAAGGCAAGATCTGCGGTGGTGCAGGTGTAGAGGTCGAGGGTGAGGACGGCGGTGGGGTCAGTGACAACGGCTTTGATTTCGACTGTGTCGACGAGGGGTTCGGTGAGTGCAGTGTGCTTGAGTGGCGAGTAGTCGAATCCGTAGACGTTGTCCCAAACTATTTCATATGAGCTCAATTTCGACGAAATGTACTTTAGAGAAAATGGAAAGGGGGGAAGCATACAGCCAATCTTCTCATCCTTATACTCTCCATCCTCAATACCCGCCATGAAAATGGTCGCCTTATCCGGGAATATAAGTCCATTGGGCGCCAAGTACTTGTCTCGCGCATATAGAACCGTATCCAGCATAGACTCGTATAGCAGGAAGTAACCCATCCACTCCGAGATTATGATATCGACTTTGGGGTAGGGCAGCTCGACTTCCTCCATCTTTCCCTGCAGCAGAGTGATCTTGTCCGACATGCCGTTGACCTCAACGATCTCTTTGGCTTTCTCGATGATGGTGGACATGTCGACGCCGATTACGTGCTTGGCTCCTGCTTTGACGGCAAACCTGGGTGTATTAGCAAAGGAAGAAGTGATACGGGACGGAAGGACGAGGGGCGTACATGGACAGGATGGATGTTCCACAACCGACATCGAGAACAATCTTGTCCTTGAAGAGGTGCTTGTTCTGCACAATGGCATTCATGTACGATCTCGTGCGAACTTCATCCTTCTGCAATGCTGTTAGTAAAGTCTGTATTTGCACAATCAAGTACGAGAATAACTGGTACACACCAACATTTCTTCATGGATTCCTTTAAATGTACGTTAGCATTCCAACTCTGTCCATATTTGAATCGCACATACCATGGTGGTTGTAGCTGTTGTCATGCATGTTAGCGTATTCACAGACAGAGGTTTGAGGAGGGGCTTACGAGTTGAAGTAATGCACTTCGGAGTGATCCATTCCTTTCATCTTGTCGTCCGCCATTATTGCGAAACTGGGAATGGGAGACGAAGGACTCGTCGGGAGGTTAGAGGGGGAAAGGTGAATGAGCGACGCGGTTGGAGACGTTGAGAGGTTTTGGGATCGCGTGAGGGGGCGGTCAATATTAGATTTTTTTCATAATCTACAAATGCGGCCGCATTGATACCGATAGTATGCTTGTTTATTATTCTTGCTTCTTGGGCTGCCAAGACATAGAATTAAAAAAAAAAAAAGAAACTGGAAGACATCTACAATTGCAAAATCTTTAGCTCTAGGAAAATTCGAAATTAATACTATGGTCGTGATTGTACCTTCTCACTTGAGATATCTGCGCCTTGGAACCGTGGAGCTTCTCAGAAGTGGGTCACGTGCGGCCGCACAAATCCCGAGCACCGACTAAGCCAAAAATCGAAACTCCAAAAATCTGCCACATTCGCCGCCAGGCTGAGCGTCAAAAAATTGACTCATCATATTGAATAAGAACTTTTTTGTTTAGTTCGACTCTCCATCGACCTTTATTTCACACTTTTTCTGACTTTCAACGAAACTTTCATTCTATCATTTTGCGTGGGAGCTTAGATTGTGGTTACGAAGCCCCGCTTCCGCCGCACCAGAAAAGCTCCTCCGGGCCAATTCTTTCGCAACAATTTCTCCAGAATCTCGATTTGATTGCAACACCACACCCACGCTCTCTACCATTACCATTGTCGCAAACCATCTCAGTAGCGCTCGTTACATCACGTGCGTCGACAGGAAGTCGCCCTCGACGAACTCATATCGCGGTCACTTAGCTTGAGCTCCTCGCCGCGGGGTAGCGGAGTGATCGAGTCATGCCGAAAACCAAACCTCCCCAACCTCCCAAGAAACCAAATCCCCTTCGCAACGCCCGACCTATCATCGCTCCTATCCCTATTATCCACCAGCAAAGAGCCGCAGCCGCCGCTGCAGCTGCTGGTCGCCCGTCCAAGCGAGCATGTCCCAACAAGGAATGTTCTGCTCCCGATGTCCAGGATGGGACTTGTCATAACTGCGGTACTGTTGTAGATGACTCCAACATCGTCTCCGAAGTCCAATTCGGCGAGAGCGCAAGCGGTGCTGCTGTTGTTCAAGGTAGCTTCGTTGGTGCTGACCAAGGAGGCGCAAGAAGCATTGGAGGTCTCAGGAAGGGTCTCAATACTGGTGGGAAGCCAGACCGAGAGGCAACCATTAGAGAGGGTAAGTTTGACCATCCACAATTACACAAATCTCGCTAACATTTACAAGGTCGTAGACAGATGATGGGTTTCGCTGGACAACTTGGCATCCAAGAGTCCACTGTCAATCAGGGTCTTCAACTCTTCAAGCGTGCTGCCGACGATAACTTCATCCAAGGCCGTCTTTTGAACATGGTCGCTGCTTGCTGCCTGTATACTGCTTGCCGCCAACACCAGCCATGCCGGGTTATGCTGATCGACTTTGCTGACAGACTTAAGGTAAGTCACTTCATACTCATTCCCTCCCTAACCTAGCTGACCCGCGCAGGTAAATGTCTTCAAGCTCGGTCACTGCTACAAGGCACTCCACCTTGCTTTCCCGACCGAACGAGGTAACCCAGTTTTGCCAGAGGATCTGATCTATCGCTTCGCTTCGAAGCTCGAATTTGGTATTATCACCAATAAAGTCGCTGAAGATGCGATCAGACTTATGCAACGTATGAGCAAGGATTGGATAGTCATGGGAAGACGTCCAGCCGGTTGCTGCGGAGCCTGTCTCATCCTCGCAGCTCGTATGAACAACTTTCGTCGTACGGTCACCGAAGTCGTCTACATTGTCAAGGTCACTACTGCAACTATCCAGAAGCGTCTTGAAGAATTCAAGGAGACACCGAGTAGCAATATGACCATCGAGGATTTCTTAAACTTGGATCTTATTGAGTCCGCTCATGATCCGCCATCCTTCTACGAGAAGTCCGAGGAATGGCAGAAGAAGCAGAAGAAGCGAAAGCGCAAGCGTAGAAATCTTGACGCTATTGAAGAGGATGAGGAGGGCTCTGGAAGCGAGGCAGGTGACGGATCGAACAAGCGCCAGAAGACACCAGCACCAAACTCAGACCAGCCGATCCAATCGGTCGAGCTTCGTCATGATGCTGATGGGTTCGCCATCCCCCCTCGCCCCATCCAATCCCAAGATGCCTCGCAGCCCACTCAATCTCAAGACATCCCGATCGATCCCGATCTTCTCGACGAGGTGCCTGCAGAAAGTAGCCCAGATCTCGTCGACGAGGTGCTTGCAGACAAGACCGAAACCTCCATGGAGAAACTGGTAGAAAAATTCGGTGACATCGATGCGATTTCTAATGACGGGGAAGCGTCTGGATCTTCGCGAAACCGACGCCAGCCTGCAAGCAGAGAAATTCACGTTTCAGAGGCCTGGGCTAACGACGAGAGGGCGATCGAGAACGAGATCACTGAGCTCATTAACGACCCCGAAAGTGTTGAGTTCGCTGCTCGATATGCTGAAGCTAAAAGGCGTGCGGCTGCTCATGTCCTCGAAGCCGAAAAGAGGAACCCCCACAAACCTGTCAACATGGACATCCATATTGGCGAAGACGAGTTTTCTAATGATCCTGATGTCATGAACGCCATTCTTTCACCGGCGGAGGCCGAGAAGAAATCTTTGGTCTGGGTCAATACTCATATGAAGTTCTTGAGAGAGCAACAGGAGAAGTATTGGAAGATGAAGTTGGCGCAGAACCAACCTCCGAAGGCAAAGCGCAATCGAGAGAAGAAGCCTAGGATGGGAGAGGGTCAGCTCACTGCTGCCTCCTCGCCAGCTGAGGCCGCAGTCGAAGCAATGAAGAGACGAGCTCCGAGTAAGAAGATCAACTACGATGCCATCCCAAGCATATTCGCTGCTCTGGACCACCACATCGCCACGGGCAGACTGAGAAACGAAGGATTGGGTAGTGCGAATACGAGCAGAGCTCCTAGTGAGTTCAATGGCTCAGAGGTAGACAGCGAATCAAGAGCTTCTTCTGTTGCGCCTTCGGAGGTTGGTGATCATACTCTGCCACCTATGCCAGTTACCATGTCGATTATCAAGGGCCCGAAGTCGAAGCAGAAGAAATCTCCAGCCAAGCCGAAGGAACCAAAGAGACCCGCTTCTAGAATTACCCCCGCCACTACCATTGCTTCGAGCTCTACGACTCCTGCACC
Source organism: Cairneyella variabilis (assembly GCA_001625345.1). NCBI lineage: Eukaryota > Fungi > Ascomycota > Leotiomycetes > Helotiales > Cairneyella > Cairneyella variabilis. The sequence goes on from AYLM01000021.1 coordinate 12,576, forward strand.
AGCAACGGAGGAACCTGTTGTTATTGAGGACGATGATATGGGAGACGAGAGTGATTACATCTCGCCACCTGCTGATGCGCAGGCAGAGGAAGAGAATGCCGGGAAGAAGAAGGAATGGATGATCGCTCAAGACGACGACGATGACGAGGGAGAGTATCCTGATTATGGCGATATCGAGCCTGGTGGATTGGGTGATGACGATGATGCTTGGGGCGGTGCGGAGGCTGAGAGTCAGTGGGGCAATGACGATTTCGATGAGTAGATGAGCAGCCGAGATACAGGAATCATTTCCGCATGGTAAGCACGGCATATAGGGTAGCCAGTGTACCATCATAGAAAAGACATCCATGAAAAGGTCTCAGTCGGTCTGAATATCTCAAGTGAAATGAACCATATTCAGGAAGCTCATACTACAGGAATATGTCTATATAAACTAAGATATAGTGATCTGTGGTCTCTTCCTCTCCAGTGATTCACGCTGGATGAATGGGGACTACCCATGGAAACGCTGGGCACTCGCGAGTCGAGTTTGCAACACTCTCATATGACACTGAGATTCTTATGTGCTGCTCTGTTTACGCAGCTGTTCTCGGGAAACTTGCTCTTATTTCCTAGCTCCATGCACTCTTGTTGTCAAAATCCCACTGTCGTCGTTTTCTTCAATGCTGTCGTTTTCTTTACTGTTGTTGAATCCTATCTACACTGATATTACAGAACGGGGAGGTCCCTCCCGATTTGAGCAGTAGGTTTAGGCAAGTAAACCTCACACAGCTACTTGGTTCTTCAAATCAAGTACCAGTTTCTTACTTTCGTTAAATCGCCATGGGAAGCAATGCTCTCCTCTTGCAGAAGGAGCAAGTTTGGCATGTGGTACTGCGGCCTCTTATTGTCTTCCCTCGCTCTTACACTGCAGAGACTCTAGCTTCTTCCTCTTCCAAATTCACATTCACTTTGAGTCTTGTCCCATTCATTCACTCCCTCCATGTCTTTGCCTTTGCTGTCACTCTAAGATCTTCCAAAAAATACTCTAGAAGAACTAGACATAAGGTCACCACTCAAACATCCACACAATCACTAAGCCGGATATCGTCGGCCTTGCTCCACCTCGCCAGGGCTGCCGAGCCTCCTCGAGTCTGTACTCACATTGACCTCAAAGCTAATAAAGAGTGCGAAAGCTTGTCGTCTACTTGCATTATGTTTAGAAAAAATGAAAGCGTGAGCCAAAAGGATAGCGACGTAAGTGACAAAGGGAGAACTTGCGGCGAAAGGAGAACATTCGGAACAATGATGAAGACTTCGTAGTATAATTTCATAACATGTAGGAAGGACAAAGGGAGGGTCACTGGGGAGGCCGATATGGCCGCCCAACAAGTGGGCCAGTCCTAGCCTGCCTTTAGACCCACCTATGAAAGGGGCACCACCCATGAAAACAAGCTTGGGAATTGATTTGAAAGCCGGAGCAGATCTTTTAAACTCAAAAACTCCTACCCAATGTTAAACATTACACATTAAACATCACTCCTCGCCATTTTCCTCCCCCCAAAACTAAAACAAGTCTTCACAGCCAAGCAAACCACCACCAACTCAATCAAAAACATGGGTATCAAATTCCACTTCCACCCATCAATAACCCTCAACCAGTGGTGCAGATAATTGATATCCGTCTGGCTGGTAAGCGGTAGCGCCAACAGTGCATCCGTCCAGGTCCCTGGCGTCCATTTCAGCAGCGGGTATGCGTTGTGCTGGTACTGAGCTGCGACAGCTTCGTCGATGGTCTGGCCCTTGGTTTGGTTCGTGACGGCGAAGACGTAGGCTAGAGCAGCGAGGCAGAGAAGGAAGGAGAGGATGGTGAAGACGGTATATATCTGGAAAAGGAGAGAGGGTCTCTCGGCTGCGTTCTGTGGGTTCGTTAGTCGCATGTCTTGCTGTTGCTGGAGAATTTCCATACCTTGCGCTGTCGCGTTCGCTCCAAGAACAGGACAATAAATCCACCGAAGCAGATCAACACAAGCGCGGTGCCCGCGGCCCCATTGGTCGTATGACCTTCATTCAGCATCAAATGCGCCGGCTTTGCGTTGACCAGGACCTCGCCGGTAGAAGATTCGAACGGGTACTCGTTTGCGCCTGATCGATGCAAATAGCCCACCATGGCACTGACCAATGACAACTCGATCGCAGAGTCGACCATGAGGACGATCAGTGCCACGCCTAAGAGAAGCAACGACATGGCGACGTCGAAAACACACGATTTGGTTGGGATAACCAAAACAGAAAGAAAATGGAAAGAATCTCAGGAAACACCGATGATATGTTTCAGCAGCGGAATAAAAATAAAAGAGGAAACAAACAGACATTCGGGAAATTTCTACGGGATGGAGACGTGGCGCTCATGTTCATGTGTATTCAGTGCCACCACTCAGCATTCCTTCCTGGTCAGCACAGCTGAGAGCTGAGGTAGAGCCAATCTCCGTGAGGGTGCAGTGAGCATGCCTCCGTGCATTCCGTGAGATCTGCCTTGGTGGCTGCTGCTTAGTTATCACATTGGCCATGTGTACGATTTTTTGTTGTGCCGGATAGATGCCGGCATCGAAGGATGACAAACTGTGCCCATCTTGAGGCGTTTTGTACGACGAAGGTACGGAGGTAGAGGAGCAAACTCTCCCACGGTGGAGGCGGGGAAGCCCGTGGCAGACTAAAAATAGAAGGTTGCCGGAAGCGAGATCGCCGACGGCTTTTTTTACCAGGATCTCATGTAATCATACACGACCTTCTACCGAGGCCGTTGATTCGATGTTCGGCGGTCAGCAACGCACATATGCTTGCTCGGACATCAAATCCACCACATAAGACTAGCATTATGATGAGGAGCTCATCTGTTCGGCGCTTAATCTTGTTGCCGATCGATTAACAACGTCGTTGAGGGCCGTTGTCATCGAGATTGTGACAGAAGAGGCAATAGGTGGTCGGAAAGGCTTGTGAAGGGGAATTTGAGAACACATAGGCGTGTGGGAACTTTAAGTCAAAGAAAGGAAACAGCAGTACTGGTTTTGACGAACTTTCAACGTGCAGCTATCTTCATTTCAGGAATTGCATGCCTGGCTTGAGGCTGTAAGCTCTTCGGGAAGCTGACTTAAGTTGATACCAGAAAGCTGTACTGCTGTGGAGAGAGGCAAAGCAATGTGAAGGATAGCCAGAGGTGCCCGAGAACGATAAAGCTTACATACCACCTGTGAGAGTGCCGCAGGAAGACTTACGAAGCAATGAGCCACGCAATCTCATCAGATGTCACAATTGCATGAAGTAAATAGTTGGTAATTACATCAATTAAAGTCTATCAACAGCATTACAATCTTTAGCCTTTCCATTATGTACAATCTCAATCTCAATCTCAATCTCAATCTCAATCTCAATCTCAATCTCAATCTCAATCTCACTTCCATTACGCAGCTCTTCTCTCTACGTTAGTCAGTCCCCTCGATAGCTCCATGACCTCTGGTACTGGGTAGGGTACAGACCTTTAGACTAAGCCTGGAGTATCGGGAGCGTCTGTCAGCTCTGAATCCAAATCCGAATCCGAATCCATGTCCATTTCATTCTCACGTGTTATCTTTTGACGCTTGTGTTGATTATGGGCTTGAGCGTTGACACTGCCATAGCCTTCCGGGACTTCTACCGTGATGTGGCTTCCAGTCGATCCGTTGGATGACGATGATGACAACGAGGTACTTCGACTCAAGTTGGGACCGGTCTCGTTCTCTTCCTTGTTGTCTCCGCACGCGACCAACATAGGATTGACAGGAGTCGGATTCTCGTTCTCATCCCTAGGCTCCTTATCGTTGTTACCGCCGGGAAGAGACTGGTGAGAAGGGCCATTGGCAGACATGCCATGGTGCTCAGCATCATCCGTAATGACAGTGCCAATCATGTCATTTCTCACAATGCGTCCTTTTCCAGCCCCGCGACAGCGTCTTTGAATCGGGTATACTGCCATGCCGGCTTCTGGTGCCGTATTTTCTGATTGCACCATAACGCCTGCTTCTGCCAGTGTCCAAGCGGTTGTTTCTTCCGAAGTGGCTTTTACTTGCCGCATTTGCCTTCTTTCCTCTCTTCGGGCATTTTTCTCGGCCTTCAGCTTTTGCTGCTTTTTCGAAGGTCGACCCCGTCTCTTTTCGGTCTCCTCATCAGTAGAGCTTTCACCAGCTTCCACTCTTTTGCAATGCTCCTCCTCTTCTTTTCGCAGTCTCTTCGTCTCGTCGCTGGGCGGACGGCCGGGACCACGCTTCTTAACTTCAGGAGCCTGTGACCGTTGAGAAGCTCGAGGCTGGTTGACAGGGGTCGGCTGGCTGGTATCGACGGCGTGGTTGATGGTATTTGCTTGGTCTGGAGGTGGTGACCTTTCACCAAACTGTCTGAGTGGTGGTTGAATGGCTCTGATAACCTCCTTGAAACGGGCAGGGATTGGGTTGACAGCAAAATAATCGTCTTCAGAGAAAGATAAGATATAATTTATACCTCCTTTGACACCAGCCTGTCGGTTGATTGGAGAAGGTCGGAAGGCGTTGAGCTGTCGATAGAAGGCTGTTGGCTGGGGCACCTGGCATTGGTCAACTGGAGGGTTGGAAACGAAACGGTTGTTCAACGGTGACTCAGCAGCTTGACGAAGGGCTTTCATCGCAGCGGTGCGTTGCTCGGCTGGAGGACGTGGGAGTGTGACCGAGTGCCGGCTGGGAGTAGCGAATGGATTAGCATCAGACATCGGACCGGCGCAATAGACTTATTGGTCTTGTGCTTGCCAATATTGGTTCTAGCTGCCTCCGATCTCTGGTAGACTTCGTCGTCAAGCGTCCGAAGTAAAGGGACTCTTCTCCGTCCGCCGCAGATTGGGATTGCGTCGACGGGGACTTTGGACGTTCGTCGAGTATACCAAATATTCTGAATTCCTTGAGCTCCTGGTCTGTCAAAGGAAGATCAACCTTGCTCAACGGGTATGGAGAATTAAGCCAGAAGCCGTCGTTCATGGCCGCCCTGTTTTGAGCTCCGAGGCCTTCTAAGCCTGAGGAGGAAAATGATGAGGTAGTGATACGGTGGTAAAGATTGTTTGAGTTAAATATGCGGACATTCAAAAGCTAGGTGCTTTAATAACTTGAATGTTGCATAAAAGGGGTCGTCCTAAAGTTGTGAGGCATTGGAAGTTGGCGTTCGAGGGTGGTTGTGTGTGGGAGGAAGGAACGATGCTCTCAATCGGCAGGCGCATTTTTATCGAGCTGTGCTCGAACTAGCCCATGTACCCTACGATACTACAGAGTCGAGATGTAAGTCCACTACAGAGATTGGGATGTGAATTCGGCCAATGTCTTCATTCGGTACCAAAGAACGATATTCCCCTTCCTAAAATGGATGGCTTAGCGAGCTCGTCAGCGCAAGCTATCCCGTTTGGAGCGATCACAATGTCGTAGGGCTGAAAAGTATGAATACCGGTGTGTTTATGAGTCAGTCATAAGTTTGATTTCTTTGGTGGGGTAGAGGCACATGTGCATTTCACTTCTAAAATGTAGTGTTGCCAAGCTCGATGATGACGGAGGTTGTTGGTGCTGGTGATGTACCATCATGGGCTTGAAAAGTACAATAGCGGCATATTCTCATTTTAAAAACGGAACAGACAGACTTGAACTTGGCTCTCAGCAAAGGTAAGTGATAAATAGCAGGTAAAGTCTTTATTAGCAATATTCCCAGTCATACCCGTATCGCGTACCAAACAAAAAAAACCTGAGAGTATCGCCACCAAAAACTAGTTTTATAACTACAACCCCACTCCTCAGTCTTCTTTATCCGCTTCACCTCATCTGAAAATAACATGGCGTTTAATTTCGGGTGTTTGCCTCCTCCCTGGCTTCGGCCTTAACAGCGACGCCAGGTGAAGAGCTTCTCTTAGAATGGTGGTCCTTCTCGCTCGATCACCGTCTCTATCCCCGCCACACTTCTGATTATCTGCTCTCTGATATTCTCGATCTCGCTTCCCATTGCGATCTCTCTGAGGTTCTCGGTGGCTATCGCGTTCTCGGGCTCTTGTTCCGTCGTAACAGTCTCTCCTACCAACGAATCCATAATCCAACGACCTCCCGCCCTCAACGCCTCGATTTCGTATCCGTTGATGTGTGGAGCCAGAGGTGGCTGTTGATACGGCGTATTGGTGTAGTAGTGATGTGGTTGGAAAGGAGGAAGCTGAGCATAGGGGTTATTGCCAAGTGCAAGGTCGTGGGTAGTATAAACCAGCTGAGATTAAGGCGGCCGTTGATATGGAGGCTGATAATAAAGTGGCTCGCCAGTTTAATGTAGGATTTGTTGACGGTGTGGAGCTAGATGGTATTAACTCGGAAGAAAGTGATCACTTTGTTGGCTACACGGCTGTGGGGGGAGCAAGCACTGGTCCGGTAGATGATGGTGGGAAGTGAAACTGCGAGTCCTCTCTCTCCCTGTTATAGAAAGTTAGCTTCAGGTCTCTGCTGATTGAGCTTGCCGATCGGAATCCGATACCACGATTGACCCCCGCGGACATATCGGAATCAATCTCCTGGTGCTTTCATTCACCACAGCAATTCGATTTGCAACAAAAAGTTTCGAATACTAAGTTGCTGAGCACATTCGAAAAGCCTAGTCAGGAGGAAGGCTGGATATCCCACATATAGAAGCGGCCTCTGACGAGCACTCGAGCGGGTCATTTGACTATTTCCATATATAAAGAGCGGCATCTTCAGGAGTGCGGGAGCCATAAGATGCTCGATGGTCATGAGCAGAGGGATCTAGGTGGCCTGCCCACTTGGCTTCGTATACAGCAAAATGGCTATACCAAGGCGACAGACTCATCACATATGCGCTCCATCTCTAGCTTTGGAGCAAGATGAGCGCGCAACTCCTAGCAAAGTTTGAAAGTGTCTGGTGTCTCGGAACCGCCGATGAGATGGGAATGAGCATCATCGGTACCTTGGACCACATTCGAACTCGGTCCCAAGAAACGCAAAGAAGCCAAATGTCCCGCCTTTTCGCTTCAAAGCGGCTCAATAATGCGACATGCATCAAAAAATCAAGATCCAAAATTGCTCTCTTACACCGAGTCCTATTTGGAGGGAAGGCGCGGTGATATCCGGGTCCGTTCCGCGAAAGTCACGTCTGAGCCTTGGGGTTCGCCAACAACGCAAGGAATGGCACAGCAAACAGCTGTGGTATTATCGCAAAATTATTGAGGACATAATCGTGCTTATCCTGATATCAAGAAATCCTCCACATCTTCACCGAGAAAAGGGGCTTAAGCGAAATCATCACGTGATCCACTGTGGTCTGGCAGATATATGGGAGACTGCATGGAGTGATGCTAGGGGAATCTCGGCTTTTGGAGATATTTAGAGTCCGATTAAAGCAATGAACTGGTACTGAGGGCTGGTCTACTCCATTCCCAGAGAGTATGGGGAGCTCGGCGTCCAGTTTCGAACCCGAATCGTCACTTCCACCGCAAAAGCCGGGCCGCATCCACTTTAATGAAGCTCAAGCTCTCGGTTTAAAGCGTCACAAAATGTTGATTTGCAACACAACTTGAAATTGAGTCTGTGGTTTTGGGCTATGACGAGCTTTTGGGAGGGTAAGCGGGTCTTGGTTCACTTGCTAGCCTTTTAGCACAGTTTTTTGCCCTAACAACTTGAGGCCCAGAGATTTATAGAAGCAGCAAAAGACCTGATTGGCACAGTATACCTCGGCATATAATTGCGATTTGCGACAAAAGTTATATCGATTTCTTAGCTTTAACGTGTAACGACTTTTCTGGAAAGGAAAGCACAGCGGTGGGAAGCGTAACTCGGCTTGAGAGGATGCCGATGCCGATGGCATGACGATTCCCTTGCTCTCCAACGGTTTCAAGCAGTATTCAGACGGCAATCGCGAAAATATTCTCAACCTAGGGGACAAAGATTTGGATTCCAGAAGAGAGCGGGTAAGTGACTTCCACTCGACAATTCATCTATCTCTTTTCACAGCGGCCGATCTAGACCGAAGCGCGAGATGTTACAGAACTTGAGATTATCACGCTAGCACTTTAGGGCGGAAAAGTTCAAGGACACACACTCTTCTTTGAACTCGGTTTGCCTCTGTTTAAAGGTTCGACTAGCCACAAATCTCAAATAGACTTTGTGGTTTGAGTCTATGACGAGCGTTTCGGGAGGACAATCGCAACTGGGCTCGGCTCACTTGCCTTGCCTCGGCATGCAGTGCGACTTGCAACAGAAGAAGTATCAATTATAGCTTGCAACTGCGACGAATGTCGGGAAGGAAAGGAATCGGGAAGCCCAGAGCTTCGAGCGGAAGGAACCTCGGCACAGGAAGATGCCGATGACATGGCCCAATTCATTTCTCGCTGTCGCTTTCAGGACGTGTTCTACTGTGTACGAAAAGAATTTCAGAGTCCATATCGATCTCTAATAACAATTTGATGTTGAAGACGATGGTGCCAGTCAGGACACTGCACCAGACTAAAACCCAGTACTTCCAAACCTAGTCGACAATGAGACGAATTTTCCTTCACGGAATCGAACACGCAGTAGGATAGAAGGATCATATTGTCGTAGACTGCATAGAGTTCCATGCGGACAAAAGGGGTGAATTCTCAACCAGTGAGATGTGGTCAACAGACCGTCGATCCAGCATCCTGGTGCCAAAGGGTTGAACTACAACCTTCTTTGCTTTCTTTTTGCAATGTAATATGCTACTGGCAGCTTTAATTGAATACGAGTTATAAGGGGGGTACGAGTAAGTGACTCCCATTGAACAGGCTCGTGATTTCGTCCATTTACATTGCGGCCAGTCTCGGCCCGAGCTGCGATGAGCGACAAATCTCGACATTCAGAATGAAAAGGAGGTCAAGGGGCTTAGCCGAGGCTAGGGCGCATCCACCCAGAAGAATTTTTGAGAGGAAACAATGCCGAAACTGCGATGAGCAACAAATCTTTGAGAAACTAGATGAGCGTTTAGACTAAGCATAATAAATGGGTTCTACCTCATAAGTCAAGATCTAGTGCTGAAGCTACCATAGCTCCCGACTTCATTTTACATTCTGTTGCACGTCGCGATTATAAAAATTAACGCTAAGAGTGAATTTAACTTGAAACGGAAATAAAGAAGTCTTAGCTTTACAATACTGACCAAAGGGAAAGCTGTGAGTCTTCTATTTTGGGTTAAATTGGCTCTTAGCCCTAATATAAAAAGATGCGGAGTGCAGTCTCCGCATGGGTGTCGACACGCAACAAAAGGCGTTTCTCAAGTTCGATGATGCTGCACGGTTTCCAATCTAGGAGAGTCCTCACTCGTGACTTGACTGCGCGCTTTGAGCTAGACTGGAGGTCGAAGGATGAATAGCGGTAAGTATCACAGAGAGCCTGTTCAACACTGATGTATTCAATAGTGATCATGTACTCTAAGATATTGAGCTGTTCTGAATCGAATCTGTAAGAGCGCGGCCGGTAAATGGAGATCGTACTTAGCAGTGCTGCGCAAGACGAGAGTAGAAAGTGCCTCATCCAGATCCGACGCAAGCGTACAATTTCGATCCCAGTGAGAGCAAGCTAATATGGAGGGCTATCCTCGGCATAAAATTGCGACGTGCAACAGGAGGAAGGATTTTCAAGTTATGATGTTATTCGGAACTTTGTTCATAGAGCTAGCGCTATTTAGAATCGCCCAGAGCAAAGGAAATCTTCACAACCCGACTTCCTCTGGGTCGGAGACGGATCGGATGCGGATCGGAGATTCGATTTGTGACAAAGTTGAATTTCTAAAGCTATCTCGAGATACATTTCTCTCCGGGGAACATCCCACTTCATTCCCGGTCGGAGATTAGATTTGCAACAGAACCCAAGTCTTCTCGCTGCAAAGCGTCATAGACAACGCAGGCCTGCAGGTCTCATTCAGGATCGCAGCAATCACTGGAGTAGGGCAGCCGAGGATTGACGGTAGAACATGATCTCGGCTTATGTCAGCTAGAATAGCGATGCGCATCACAAGATTCGAACACATGTAGAAGTATACAGCCTCATGTGGACAGCAAAGGCGTGCAGCACGAGGCTCGGAGCTAACGAGATCACATGAGAAGTGGATCTTGCATTCAACTACAAAGCCCTTCGTCTAGGAATCTTAACCACGAGTGCGATGTGCAGCTGGAGCAGAAATCTTCAAGTTTCAGAGATCCCTTGAAGCCAATGCCGTTATTGCCGAGCTGACTGAGGAAGGCGCGAGGGTCGAGCCTCAGGAGCCATACCCTCACAGAACCCCCGTGCGCAGGAATCACAACTCGAATGTAAGCAAAGAAGAGTATGACAGAGTACTATACATTGAAAATGACCTTTAAATAGCATATTTATGGTATTTGCAAATCGCAAAGTTTGTGGCAGACAAAATCAAGGATAGTCGAGACATTATAGGAATCATGAGGTCATGAACAGAGCCGCATCGAACGAGAGTAACCCAACCTCTCAGGATATCAGACGCTTGCCGATAGGTCCAAGTAGAGCATACGGGCTTATAGAAACAGTACTGCTGCTACACAACATCGCACAGCAATTTGATGATTGAGGCTCTGTGTCGCGAGGGCTTGAAACCTCAATCGGCCTCCGAACAGGCCGAAGCCTCGGCCCGAGCCCCTATCCCCTATTCCCCACACAAGCTTAATCGCATCTCGTTGCTTCTGCCAGTTCCTAGATAGTAATGGCTTGCATATCGCATCTTCACTCTCTCAGGTATGATCGAGAATTGCATTCGAATCCAATCCGTGGAGGCTCTCCAGAGCTAAAGTTCATCCGAAGTGGTGCAACCCACGTGCAACGCTATCCCCTTTTCACATCCCTACCTCCCCGATCCCCAAATGACGTTTTCTAGTTCTAGGCGAGAAGAGGACCAAGCTCCATCACTTCAGCCCGTCACTAGCCTCGCATCGGCACCAATCACTATCAGCCCCCCTCGTCTTGCATCAAGGTTCCATGCGCAGTTTGTCTTTCGGCTCTGTGCCTCAGCGCAGCGCAGCTCAGCTCGCTCCCGCCCAGCTCCCGTACGCAGTTCCCCTTTCCCCTTCCTTCTCTCGCTCCCCCTCCCATTTTCTCACCCATCTGTCCACAACACCACACACCAACCTCCATCCTACCAACACCTACCTCTAAACCTTCCATTGAATCCATCACATCAAACAATCATGTCTACAAGAAAGAGAAAGCAGGATGAGGAGCTCGTTGCGCTTCCAAGCGACGAGAGTGAGGAAGAAGAAGAGTATGTTTGTCCACGTTTCAACGTCCGTTCATCGAGATATCATCAACAGAGCTTCAATTGGCATCGGCGCAGCTTCATACGCTGTCACTTTATCTCAATGCGCTCCATCAACGATGATCAGGCTCTGTTTGCGCCCGGTTGCGCCTGCCGCAAGCTGTTGAGGCTTTCCGGCTGTCCTTCTTGATACTGGTCGCCTAAGTACAACAGATGGCTAACAACACACCTGTGCACAGATATGAGGACTCTGACGCTGAAGATGCCGGCGGAAACGATGATGAGGATGACGAAGAAGACGAGGACGCAGAGGAAGAGGACGAGGAGGATGGCGACGAAGGTATGCGGCATTTTCTGTCAATCCCTGTATATATACAGCCTCGGGCACTCCTGAACATATACTAACGAAATCGCAGAAGCAGCACCTCCCGCTTCCAAGAAGCGCAAGATGGAGGAGCCTGCTGCTAAACCGGCTGCCAATAACGGCAACACCGTGACTGCTCCCGTCATCCCGAAGTCGATGCCTCCCAAGGAGTCCAAACCTACCGCTGCAGCCGACGATGAGGAGGAATACGACGAGGACGAGCCGGAGGAGGAATATGACGAGGAAGAAGAGGACGAGGAGAATGGAGCGCCGGCTGCCAAGAAGGCCCGAAGTAAGGATCTATTCTCTTTGTCTGCCCTGATTCTTCATATGTTTGATCACCTCTTCTCTGTTCGATCAAAAGAGCGGAGACTTCTGTCTTTATATACACGTTTAACTAAAGAAGGCGCAATCGCTAACTACCCAGCTCTAGTGGCCAAAGCAGGTGAGGATGATGATGACTTCGATGAGGAGGAAATCGCTGCTGGCGAAGAGGAGGACGATGACTAGACCTCGGTTATCATTCCCTCTGTACAACTAGTGCTGCCAACAGAGCCTCTGCAACAATGAATGAATAAATGGGATGGATAATGGGATGGGAATTGCTGGATATTGGAGCTTTGGGCAGATGGATTGCTGGAAATAAGGGAGAAGCTTGGGACGGAATCTTGTTGTGGCTTTAGAGGAACTGGCTGGTCATATCTATATCTCTTTCCACTTGTCTCGATGGATTTAGATCTCCTAGCAAACAATCAGACAGGTCCTCATGAAATAAAAGCCTCATTGATATCTCCAGCCGCCAGTTCACTGGTCGTGCATTTTGTACCTTACCTAACCCTCATCCCATCGCAAAATTAACTGATCATCTTGAGGAATGCTTATCACATACGTCCGTCCACATCAACATCTTCCCAATACTCAGACAAGTGGCAGTCAGTTGATCCCTGTTATTCCCGTACGAGTATTCGTGGAGATCTGTTACCGTGGACCCGCTTCTACCAATAGAGAAGGCGTCTGTGTTCTGGAAACGCTCGCTTAATGCCCCTTGGGCCAAATTGGGAGTGTGCTAACCGGTGCGTCGCTCGCATATGATCCGTCGTCTCAGGTTGAGGGATCTGAGACATCCGAGCTAAACTTCAGCCTTGTGTGCCTTCATACAGATCACAATCTTCCCTTCGTGCAGCTTGCACGTCTCTTGTCCTTTGTTCAACATTCCCTCGTCGTTTTTGATTTTTGTTTCGTATTCTGGCCTGCCTTTGTCCTTGGGTAGACAGGCACCTCGTCGTCGTTGTTCATAGATTGGGCTTCGCTTTGCATCTTGGGTTGGATTTTTGAAAAGTTCAAGGAGTTTGGGATTGTGGTTTGTGGTTTGTGCGGGCACATTGGAATAATTTGGACGTCACTTTGGATTGTGCTCGAGTCCCTCATCTTGAAACTACAGACCAATTTGAAAAGAGGGCATTACTCCCACCGACGAACAGCATCCAAGGAATATCCTATCGACAAGACTCAACCGTCCCTTGTCACGATCTGATTGCTTTTCTTTCTGGACATCTCTCCTGGCAGAAGCAGCTTCATCCCTTCGCGAACGACAAATTCAACTTGTCACCTCGGCTCCCCGAGCGCATATACAGTGCTTGCTCTACTTCGCCCGCGCACTCCTTGTTTTGACAAGACTAGAAGTATAGGCGTGTACAGTATATCACCTTCGCAAACATGGCGGACCGAGACCGAAGACGTTTCTCCCTCTTCGGTGCCTCCCGAAGCTCATCGATCTCTCGACCCACATCTACAGAATCATCAGCTGGCCTTACGACCTTCACTGATATCCCCGCACCACTCAACTTTCAAGATGAGGTTACGAAGACGCCAAAGTTATCGAGAACGAGCACAGTCAAGGGTTACTTCAGGAAGATTGCTACGAAGACAGGCTTAACTCAGGATGATAGGGGCAAGGAGCCCAAGATTATGTCACCAGAAGAGGCAAGAGCGTGGAGTAGAAGATTGGACGAGCTGTGGGATAATCCCGCTGCTGCTGCAAAGGAACTTAAATTGAAGGATGAGGCAAAAAAGAAGAAGCGGGTCAGCATTATTGCAAAGTCTACGAGCTACGGTTCGGATGTTAGGGAGGATGAGTCTAGCATAGGACCAGGCGAGGACCGGCGATCGAAGGAGAAACGACTCAGTATGATCGACCAGCCCACGAACTTCGATCTTGGCCCGAAGACGTTCACCGAGGCCAAGGAGAGACCATTCAGTATGATCGACCCGCCGACGGGCTTCGATGCTAGTGCGGAGGCGTTCAGCAACGAGCAACAGGTTGAGATGCGGGAGTTAAAAGCAAAGGCAAAGAGCGAGAAACGAGTGTCCATAGGTGTCAATCCTTCTGGCTACAACCCGAGTCTGGAGAGCAATGCTTCAACGAAGACCGCGAAAACGCGCAAAGAGCTGAAGCGAATGTCGATGGTCACTCCTCACTACAATGCGAGTTCGGAGACCTACCAATCAACTTCAACTGCGAGAGCCGGCAAGGAGTCGAAGCGAATGTCCTTGAGCATCACTTCCTCCACCTTTAAATACTCTTCGCCTGTACGATCTACCGACGATGGGAAAGCAGTTGAGCACCAGCAGGAGCTTTCTTCCTCGTTTTCATTCCCTAAGGCTACTGAGAAGACCACCTCGGCCTCTAGGAAGCCCGTCCTCGTGGACTCACCCTACCCTTCCCGTACAGCTATCTTGCAACAAGCTAGCAGCTCAAGCTCTAGCCGCTATGCAGAGAAACACGCTCACAAACCCACGGACTCCAAGTTCTCCATCCATTCCCGTCACACCTCGTTTTCCATCGCCGTCCGCCCAGATTCCCGATCCTCCGCCAGCTCCTCACGCACAATCACCGGTTCCCCATCCACAGCACCAAGCTCTCCACCAGTCCTGATCAACATCTCAGACAAACTGCCCGAGCTCCACAGCTTATTACGCAGACTCCAGCGCCGCACCCAACAACTAGACCACCACTCCGATAACCTAAATAACAACATCCTCTACCTCTACGCCAAAAAGGAACGCCAGATCTCCAGCCTCGCACTCATGCACCAGGGCGTCAAAAGTGACTTTCTTCAACGCCTCTATAATTGCCAACGGGGCGTCGGGCGCGTGTTTCAGAAGAAATCGGTTGCGAGTAGGCAGATACAAATGTTGGTTAATGATCTGGTGAGCCTGTTTGGGTGTGAGAAAGTGGTTACGAAGACGATAATTGAGAAGAAAGAAAAATCGGATATATTGGAGCAGGCAATGAGTTGTACGCTGAGGAGGCCGACTACACTATCCAAATTAAATGCGGATTTGCAGAGGCGGAATACGGAGATGATAGCGAGGGCGAAGATGATGGTGCAGAGTCCGTTGCAGCAACTGCTTGGTAGTGTTGCGGGCAGTAGTAGTAAGCCGTTGCCAGCGCTGCCAGAGGAGAAGAAGTTAGAGGTCAATCCGGATCATGTCCTTGGACTGCTTTTGAGTCTGAGGCAAAGGCTGGAGGAGCAGGGAAGATTGAATGGCGTGGTCTTGGAGTGGAGGGATAAGGTTGTCGAGGATCGGAGGCTGGGGTATGACAGGGCGAATATGGGGAAGTTTGGGGGTTTTGTGGGGATGGTGGTAGACATTCTGAAGGACAAGAGTGTTATTGCTGAGGGCTTGATTAGGGCGTTGGAAGAGGTAATAAGGGTGTTGCAGGAATGAGGGATAAGGGTTCAGAAGCTGATGAGAGATGAGGGCTCAGGGACTTTTGTTGTATGTGTCATATGTTTGGCGTTAGGGAAGGAACGACCCGGGCTTCACAAACAGCGTTCGCGAAGGAGCGTGCATTAAGGCATAGAGCTTCATGTAGTAGACTGTGCGGTATACAGAAATAGAGGTATATGTCGATATTTGCTCTTTTCTGTATGTGTGAGATATTGTGATTCCAAAGATATTTTGAAATGAGGTTCTGGTCCCCAAAGCTGAAGTTAAGAGACGCAAGTGATCTTGGATCAAGACTCAGGTCCTTATTAACAACAAAATCGGGCGGGATATCGTGGTTTCAAAGATATTTTGAAGTGGAAATGAGAATGCATCCCTGAACTTCTCGCCGAGCTCTTGCAATATCAGCGTCAGATAGTAAGATTACTTGATTGTGGGAGTGAGATGTCCCCCGCTTTAAGGTATCATGGAGGTGAAGAACGTGTCTCGAAGCTTGAACTTGAGCTTGATACCTGAGATATTTGTTCTTCGAAGGTCAACGGCCCTTTACAGTTATCTAGTTTAAATAAATCTAAAATTAAATGAGCTTCAGGATATTCTTTATATAGAGGCTTATTCAATGATCATCCTTCATCACAAATCCAACCCTTTCCTCTCAGACTTTCAGTGGTGCCTGCGTCAATGTGAGAATTTACCTACCCAAGCTTGACACGTAGACCCTCGATAGAGATGTGCAGACTTCAGTTCAGGACGATTGCTATATAATTTGACGAACAGAAGCAATTCGGGTGGTCGGTTTACTACTTTTTGATGGGCTATAATCTCGACAGGAGAATTTCATCTAGCAAGTGTATTGAGCTTGACACAAGCCTGTATTCGTTCAATTAGATCCGAGTTCTGCTATTGTCAAGACTCACTGGAGTTAGTAGTATTGCACCCTGTCGTACCAACTGCAGTGTGAGAGGGGGTTTTGAAGTCTTGTTTGTCTGCCTCTCCGTTTTGGATGTCAAATACGTGGAGAGAAAGAGATATTATGGCCCAGTTCTTTGGGGTGTGTACTCTCCAGTGGAATCATCTAGTGTCCTAGGCAGTCAAAATGACTTCCACTAGTTCTAAAGCCATGTAATAGTCTCCTGACATTTTAATTCTTCCTTTACGCCCCCTCATTGTAACAATCTATTCTTCGGAAACCACACTCTGTGTTGTAGGGTTTTCAAAAATGCTGAGGGGACTCGAAAGTCATAGCCGATATAAAATGTCTTTAGATGAGATGTGTGACTCTTGCTGGGCAAGATCGAAGTTCGATAAATCTCTGTGTAAGTCTGAAAAAGGAAGCAAATTCGAAAGTAATATCGTCCGCCCCGAAGTGCGGGATGGCTGTCAGGCAACATGACGCCCAAGCGCAACTTTAGCTATGAAAACGAGGCATCTACCTCCACACATCCCTAAAGATATCAAATGAATACTGTAACCTCTTCAGTTTTATCCTTTAACAGAGTATTTCGATCACCACTACCGTTACCAGTGGATCAAAATCCCTGACCGCTTCCCTAGCCTTGTGGGTAGATCGCAGCCAGCCACCCTACCTGAGCCTCGTCTTGACATTGAGCAATTACCAGGCTCTGTCCCTCTTAGCTTTTGTAAGCGCTTTCATAGCCTATGCCCAAACAAGATGTTTGATTATCACTTGATTTATTCTTATCGCCATCTGTTGGCCAACCGTCTCGATGATTCGGAAGACCGAAGGTCGCTGCATCATTTATCTCAGGCAAAGGCAATGGGTGGGCACGAAAGTCGTGTATCCGTTCTCTTTCCCTTTCTGGCCTCCTCATTTCGTAAGCGAGATACCGGAGCTTGCGGTCGAGTATCTGCCAGTCTCCGCAGGGGAGCTCTTCGTGAAAAATTTAAGGATTGCAGGGTATGGGGGTTGGTTAGGGAGCGGTAATGGCTTGGGCTGGTAGATGTTGAGTAGATAGAGAGTAGAGGGTAGGTAACTATTGACATTGAGGCTTCTTCTGGGGGGCTGAGCGAACAAAGCATCTGTGGATGTAAGCATATAAAAACATATAGTAAGTGACAGGGATGTTGCAGGAGAGAGTGAGTGACGGCAATGAACAAAAAGAGAACTATGTACTGGATCAGGGCACTTTGCAAGTGTCCTGCCTGTGGTCCGCATAGTTGCGCTGTTTTTTTTGCCACCTTGGATCTGCCGAGAGGATTAGAAACACTTCACTGAATAAAGTCGAGGGTAGATGATATGTCCAGAAAATTCATATGGGAGAGGTTTCGAGGTAGATCAACCCTCGAGAGATTGATTATCTGGGGAAGGAACGCCTTCTGTTGTGGGTTGGCGTCTCTGCTTTTTGGGAAGGAAGGTGCTGCAGTGCAGCTGCAGCGTGCAGAGCCAACCCGACATTCAGTACGAAATCAGACGCTGTCCTCACAGAGAGCACCAATTCACCTTCAAAAGCATTGCAAATTTCGGTCATAACAACTGGAATATCCAGTGTGGGCATATTGCCATTTCATTTAGCTAATAGCGAAAGTTTATAGACAAGAAATGGTATCTGTTGGTCGGGCTTCAAAGGCTCAAATCAACCCATCCCCTTTCCTCATTAATCAATAAGTCATGGTATCATACAGCTGCCAATTACATTCCGTCTCTGCAACTTCTGCGAGACGCAATTACATCTTCTGAGAATTACCAGCAAGTCCTTGGCCTTGCTGGGCAACTCCTCCGACAGCGCCGGAAGCGGTATCCGTCACGCCTCCGACAGTATTTCCAACGCCTGAAAAGTCATTAGTTCAAAGCTCACGAGTTATCTCAATCGCTGTGCTTACCTTGGGTGGTCTTGCCTGCAGTGTCCGCAACACCTGAGGTGGTTTGACCGACAGTGTTTCCGAGCCCATCAGTAGTCTGACCGACAACATTTCCCAATCCATCGGTGGTCTGTCCAACGGCGTTTCCTGCTCCATCAACAGTCTTGTTGACAGTTCCGCCAACAGAGCCCAAGAGTCCTCCTTTTCCCTGCTCCTCGTCACCACCAGTGAGGGTTTTGTCGAGGGAGTTTGTGACGTTTCCGAGAAGACCGGCCATTGTGAATATATTTTTGGGGAAGTTTGAAAAGTGGTTTGTGACTGAAGTGATGTGTTTGTCTTGTGAAGATTGCTCAAGGATGTAGAGAAATGTCTGTTTGAGGAAAGAAATCCGCCATCTCGGGTCCAAGATATACTTCCTCACCCAACAGCAGATGATTAATTTGGGTTTCACTCAACCCTGATTCCTTCCGGTTCTTTACGCGCTGAAGCTTCAAGATCCCATTCCACAGATCTGTCTCAGCCACACGGCCCCCATCAAGCTCTGAGATCTTGGTTGTGAAGTCATTTCCCCGTCATTCTTACGTGGCGAGGGGTCAGCTAGAGGGCGTCGGATGTTGTGCAGGCGATCAAGGGTCGTCTACCTACCAATTGTAGATAAGTGTCTTCCGAGCCAACAGGTTGGGGGAGGAGTCAGTGGAGGGTAACTCCACGCGAGGATCACAAATCACAGCTCCACAAGGATCAGGACCAGGTAGACATGCACGATTAGCGGAAACGCACTTTCTTGAAGATCGAGATGTGTCTGTGAAGGGTTGAATCAGGTTTTCTGAGGTCTGAGTGGAACTCTCGCGATCCCTCGAGACTGCTGTGGCGTCATCCTGTTCGGGAAGTGTGGCACATTGCAGATCAGGTGCGCCAGGCGAGTTCAGAGTGGCTGGAAACAGGATTGAGAGGTTTCGTAACAGGGTGGAACCGACCAGGATGAGGGATCGAAGGCGATACCTAGCTTTCGTTGCCCAGAATGAAATTCTAGAGCGCGGGCTGGAGAAGCCACAACGATGGCCGTGCTTGAACTTTTATATTCAGGTTTATATTTGGCCGAGCCCTTATTTATGCCAAAATACAAGGCTCAGAATATATGATGTGGCTTAACCGAAATTAGTGCAGGTCATTTTTCGTTCTCGTATTTGCCTCAATGTATACGTGCCGTAGTTTCAGATGTCGGTCATCGGAAGGACCGGTAATCCAAGTCGTGGCATACTTTCACCGTACATCTTCTACCAGTAGAAAACTCATACGGAATTTACCATTGTTTACCAATGTTGGATCAAGCCTATAATGTAGCTTTTGAGCTTTTGAAATTTTTTCTTCTTGGCAGATGGGAGATGAAGATTCAAGACTCTAGCTTCCTTTTCCTGAAGTGCCTTTTCAAGCCTCTCTGTGGCTGTTATTACTTTGCACTCTAACGCTCGAGCACGTGAAATTGTATATTATACTTTCGGAGAAAAAGTTAAACGCGAATCAGATTCTGATTCGAAAAAAGTGTAGAGTTACCGGTAGAGGCAAAATGCGTTAGATACCGAGTACGCTGCGTGCCTTCCTTGCAAGCCACGCGGCAATTTGAATACAGTAGCAACAAAACTACTTCGTGGTATGGGTATCAATTGTTAACCAAGTATCGTCGGCTTTCCTTAAAATAGTATTGATCAAGCGAAACTCAATAGTATGATTGGCCGAGACCCCTATGTACCGTGGAAGATACTAGAAGAAATTTAACAATTGATACCCGTATCACGAAGTACTACGCGGCTCGGTATTATCCTCGGTATTGTCCTCGGATTCTCCCAAGATACCAGCCACATGGGCACAAGTTCATACTTCTAAATTGCATTCATAAGAACAATTCATCCGTGACTTTGATTTGAAAGTCTAACCAGCTACCCGGCTGCTGGATGAAATAAACACTTTTGTATGTGGAGCCGGGGAAGTGATAAGATCATCTTGTTAAAGCGCTCAAACTTGTTTTTGTCGTTGTGCAACGCGAGAGCGCCACACCTGAACAATGAGCGGCACGCTTGACAGGGGTCGCCGGTCAAGGGCCGAGACGACTCGGGGTTCAGAAGTCTTACCAAGGGAAGGTCGTTCCCTAGCGTGAAAAGATATCCAGTGGGTCTGCTTGTGGGGTTCGCTTATGGTTTGATACGCGGACACCTCATATTCAATTCGCCTACGCGACTTTGTGGCTTTCCAGAAGAGCCTTCACTTCGAAAACTTTCTACGTTGTAATTATGGCGATGGATGCGACTGTGGCAGGAGGCTTCAAGCAACGAGTACGCAACTTTGAGCCTTTTTACGACGCGAATATGAACGAAATCGAAGAAAAACCGCAAGAACTCGAGACTCCCGATTTACCTGAGGATTACTCTGATGTTGCGTCATCCGGGAATGAGAGACGAAAGTATCAGCGTGGTGGGAGGAAGAGAAGTGGTAGAATGCCTCCTGTACCAGACTCCGACTTGATGCCACCAGAGGAGTACCCTGAAATTGGCGATGAAGACCAAGCAGGGCCGTCAGAATCCAAACCTGCTACCACTATATGTTCAGAATGCGCTGCGAGGAAACAGCAAGCGCCTCCCAGTCCTCCAAACGAGACTCAAGACGAACCTCCAGCAAGACCAAAACCTTTCAAAACGGGAGTCAAGTCATTCAATCTGAAGAGAGCCGAGCAATCTGGCGGGAGACCGTTTGGAATCCGAGCACAATCCAGCAAAGGAAAGCCCAAGACGAAAGTTCCGAAGTCGAAGAGCAAAAGGAAAAAAGGAAAACGGCGGGAGGACGATTCAGCTGAATCCAACGAGGAAGAGGTCGAAGAGGAGAGTGAAAAGGACGAAACACAATCAGAAGGACACAAGCCAGTCGCAATACGGCTTGATCTCAATCTCGTGCTGGAAGTGGTGTTCAAAGCAAAAATCAAGGGCGATGTTACGATTACTTTCCTGTGAGTTGCAATTTGCATCATCTCCGTGGTGCTCTTCCAGCTGATTTCAATCGCAGAGAATGATTTTCGCGAGTCTGTTCGTTCAACCCTTCTTGAACTACAACGCCAAGCATCTTGCTTTTTCTTGTTGAACTTTCGGGCGGCTTGCATCATATTTCATGGGACTATATGGGTAACGGGAGGATCTTCGGTGCATACTTTCGGGACACTGGAGTTTGGTGGGAAGTGAGAAGACGTATCAGCGAGCAGCATACTGCGTTCAAGGAGGATGCTCGGAGAACGATGTTTCGTCGGTCATTTGAAGATTTCTCTTGTGGTGCCAAATTAGAATAGAACAGACAAATGTAATCTATCTGTAACACGTAGGGACACGCAACGGAGGCATCTCCTTCGAACAAGAGCACTGACTCAAATTTCTTCGTGTTCGTCCATTTCACAAGTCTTTTTAAGACCCTTGAAGACCTAAATCATTTTCTCCTTTTCTCATTAATCCATAATTTATTATTTTGGGATTTAAAATTTCAAGTGCCTTACTTATACGTATAAATGTTAGGACTACCCTTCAGGCATACTCACTGCTAGGCTTAGATGCACTGAAATGGTGTATAACACTTGAGAGTTTCGTACCGAAAGTGGTTGAAATTTGACACTCTTTTTTCCGACTCTAGAGTAGTCCGCCGCCTGTCCTATTGGCTTCCCTACCCCCTGCCATAGTAACATGATAAATTATAATTACGATTATTATCTGGTAAATTTTCAGTGTAAATTTACGTTATATATCCCGGGGGGTTAATTAGATAATTAACTTAGCCCTAATCATGATGCAGGACTCGCAACTGCGTGGCGATGGCAAAAAAATGGATTCGTGACTCCATCACCCACACTGATGAGGCAATGCATTATGTGGCCGAGGAGGGATGAATGCAGTTAAAACCTGATTTGAATCCGGTTTAGGCGGGTCGACTGATCAATAAGCCGGCCTTTAAGGGAATTGCTTATTGCCCATCCTGATGTCAATGGGAAAACGGAATTCCCATTGCCCCGACCGTCGTTTGGGAACGGCCCGGGTTCAGCGTACAACAGTTACTCCGTGAGAGCCTGGTTGAAGCTGACGGAGGATGCGTCGCAAGGATAAAAACTTGGTTGAGAGTGGATTCTTGGCCTAATTTGTCTAATTTCGGGAGACCCACCCGGTGTCGGTTTGTGGGGAGGAATTAGCAGGACGTCCGCTCCGCCGTATGTCCCTAATGGCATGCGATCGTATAGGTGCATCACGTGGCAAGCCTGCCGTAGGACTGGCGGCGAGGGAGGGGCAACACTGGTCGAGAACGCGGCGACCGCCCCTGAAGCGCTCAGCAGCGCGCAAAGGGACCCGCCTCGCGATCTACTCTGCAATTGCATAAGTGTCCCGTTGTGGTGCGTGGGCATGCCAGCCTCACGCGCGAGATGTGCCAACCACATTGGTCAGATGGCGGCAGACCCTTGCTTGAGTTTTGTTGTTTCTACGGAGAGCTTTTTTTAAAAAAAAGAATGAAACTTGCAGATGCCATGAGTGCAAAAGTTAAGTCTCCAAGGCCTTGGCTGTCTCCGTGGGCGAGCACGTGGGATCGAGATGAGCCAAAGTTTAGGCAAAGGCACATGTACCTCCTTACTTTTTTCACTCAAGTCCTGCGGGGGTCCCTGTTCGCGCCTGTTTTGATCTGCTCGAGCTTTGCATTCCATACTTCGGTTCAAGATTCACATTCACTTAAGAGATCATCGGGTTCAGACTTTTTATGCCGAAATTGCGCTGTTCATCATTCGTTAATCGCTAATATACAGTGCATCTATCCCAGAGATAATAATACAATCGCCACATGATCCCACTCTCCTTATCTACTAACATGTATCAGAAAAGTTCCTTGAAAATGGAAATCGGCGCCACTCACAGTAGCCCGATGGTGACATCTCCCTTGACTCTCGCATAAAGGTCGACCTATAGCACAGAAACCCGTTACTACATCAAGCCTATTGTAACATCTCCCTTCACCCTAGCATAGAGATCTACCTCAACTTCAAGGTCGAGCTCGATCTTGACCTTCAAACTGCTTTCCCGAGTCTCCTGCGGTACTGGTCTGTCCTTGATTCGGGACTCGCGAATCGCACCAGTTCGGCCGCCCATGTTGCCAGTCAGACGCTGATCAGCAGGCACTTGTTGCATTTGTTGCTGCTCTTGCGGCGGCTGCTGGAACTGTTGTTGCTGAGGAGCGCGCTGTTGTCTGGCACGCTGCATGGTTCTCTGGCCTTGCTTGGGCTCGGGTTGGACGAGTTGATTGGTTTGGTCCTCGTCGGTCTCAGAGCCATACTCGTATTGCTGGTCCTCCTCGAGGGTCTGTTGCTTCTCTCTGACGTTTGGTCAGTGCTATGTCTTGATATGATATGAAGGGTTGTCCTTACTGATCAGACATGGTGATGGAAGTTTGTAGAGATGGTGTTTGGTTTTGTGTTGAAGTGGATTTCTCAGATTGATTCAGAAGTTCTGTGTAGTGAAGCGACTCTTCAAGGAAATGATTTTGATTTTTTTGATCGATACTCATCAAAAAGTCTCAGTAACTGAGCTGAAAGGAAACTATACTTATCTGTCTTGAGAACCGATGACGTTCCGTAGCGGATCCAGAAAGCAGGTTAACTTTGATCTGGGGAAGTCATCTTCGGTTCCAGTCTTGACTCAAAGCAGGATTGCATCATTCTGGGGTTCGTCTCCAGTATACGTGAAGGGCTGCATCTCTCGATTCCCCATCATTTGTGGTTCTCTTCGGGTTCTACGTCATAAAACGAAGCTCTTTTCCAGTCCGTGCGCTTATCCAGAAGCTTATAATTACAGGGGTCTCCTTACCAATGATATTTACTACGTACAGGCCCGAATATTTCAAGGAAATCAGTCCGTGCTCTTATCAATTCTTGGCAATGCCGCTTTAAAATTCTTTCTAATACTTTGAATGCATTCTATGTACCTTAGTCACAGCCTAGCAGACTGAGAAAAGCAGCGAGTAAAGGTCTAAATATCATTGGTAAGGAGACCCCTGTAAGTAGAAGCTTCTGGATACGCGCACGGACTGAATTTCCTTGAAATACTTCGTAGTATGCAGGGCCTCGCAACCCTTCGAAGTACCTTCCACAAATACGGTGGTTGGCAAAGCGTCGTAATCATCATTTAGAAGTGTGTTTCATCCAGGGTGCTTTAGTGTTTTTAGCGTATATCCTATTTTGTCTTGGGTGAATTTCGGTTCTTGCGGATTGCCCGTTTTCCGGGTCAACAGCCACCAGACCAGCGGTGGTCAAACAGCCGAGTACTAGTACTCCACTGCATCCCACCTACGCACAGTGCAGCTCCTCCCCTCTCACAGTGCATCTTATTACAGGCATCATGTATATCCTGGTAGTCTAGAACACAAAGCCTTCTCCTCAGTGGATCAAGCAGTATATTACATCAAGCCACGTGACGTAAATCTCACATATGGCATTCTCCTCGTCAATCAGATCTCAATCTGAAGTTCAGTTGACTCGTTGCACTAACTTGATGGAGAAGTTTTGTCGAGAGGGCTATACTCCTTGAATCAGTGCAGCTTTTTCAGAAAAAAAGGATGAAATCATAGCTTCAAGGAAGGAGCCCAGTGACTTCAGTCAGAACAGCCCGAAGTTTCTGGATGCAGCCAGCAGCAGCCATGGAGACGATCCTGTCAACGGAGCTCACTTGAAGATTAGTTTGCCGTTTTTACGTGCACTTGGCGAACACCATCCCGTCTTCGCTCGTCCAAACATTTTCCTTCTCGATATTACTCTGGCCATCTCTCGCAGTAGTTCACGGCTCTCAGCATTAGCTCCAGGGGAACAGGACCCTTCTCTTAAGACACTCATTCATCACCATGGTTCTGGGAATCATCACTTCTATCGCAGCGTGTCCCGCCATCATCGGGACCACAGAGGCTGTCAGACAAGGCCAAAAGCAGAACGCTAGGGAGAAGCATCGCAGTCGGAAAGCCAACCTCATCGTCACTTGCCATGATCCATCACGGAAGTCTCGCGACATACATGGAGGAACTGTTGTTCTGCGGAACAAGAAGGTATGTATGCTCAGGCCGCATCCACACTCAACAGCTTCGGCTACCACCCAGGCTGACCATCTGGCAGTTGTACGTTACGAACGTAAACCCCAAATCAAAATTTCTTCCCGATGACGGCCACGACAACGTCAAAGAACAAGGCCACCTCTTCGCGGGATACTTCTTCCCATACCCAGAGTCACAGTGGGGACGCAGAGGTGAAGGGTACGTTTCCACCATCGCTGACGATCCTCCGCAACTGAACTGGATTTACGTCGACAAAGACACATACGAGGTCAAATATGGGTTACGGAAAGAGACAGAAGGACATATTGTTGGGCCTTGGAATTGTACACCGATCGATAGGAGGTTGACGTTTGATGGATGGGAAGGCTTCACGGTCGTGGAGGAAGAGGAAGGTGTTTGGGCACTTTACTTCGACGTCAAGGACGACGGATTGAAAGGGAAAGTGCCACTGAATAAGAGGATCATGGAGATTGAGCTGACAAGGAAAGAATTGAGGATGAGGAAGGGTGACGATATAATTTGATGGGCGACCAGCTGCAAATAATGACTTCACGATGCATGACTACACGATACCATAGGAAACGGAGTTCTTTCGAGAAACATTCTATGTAGCTATCGTTTTATTGAGATATCAAAGATCCAACCTCTCTAGCGATAACTATGATCTCTTCAAGTGAAGGTAGCGATGGAGAAGACTGACGAAAGGGTTCGGAGACAATAAGTGGCTCGGAATCTAATAGGGGCGGCATCCACCGTGAGACGAAAGTCAATATGTGGCTATGCATAATTACGAGTCGGATATCTGAGTCTTATTTTCCCCAAAGTGCCTTGAGTTGCCTTTTCTGTAAAACTTCCCGAACAGGCAAGCGGGTTGTCCTAAGGCTCGGAAATTTCGGTAAGTATCAAGCAGGGGATACACAACGCATTATCTTCAGCCTGCAGGTGGCTTGACTCATCACATTTGCCTTCCTTCCATAACAGGATTTCCACCCTTTTCTAGGCGGAATCTCCCCCGTCTCCGTAAGGTTTATCACCAGCCACCACATCCCTCCCACCAACCCGCCTTGTCCTGAGACACGACCCTTATGATCACCTGCGCAATACGACGTCATTTTGAAGCAGAACAGGAAATGGAAAGATGGATGTGTGTATATCAAGCCATATCTGGGAGAGGAGAGATCTCACAGACACAGAGAAAATCATCACATCATAATTGTGACGTTTCAACCATACCCTAGAAACTGCTTACTTCCTCTTTGGGCATCCACACCTACCCCTCAATTCAAGTCAAACGAGCATCTGATTCGCCATGTCAACTATGGAAAAAGCCAAGAAGAAGGCCAACTCGTACTATGAGTCTGTTTGGGGATGGGTTGAGGATACGTACCTCTACTGGTTTGGAGAGAACAGAACCTCGTACGGGATCAAAGGTATGTATCATGATTGGCAATGTAGAATATAGTATTAACTTGAACAGAATCCTTGAAGAGCACCGAAGTCACTGGCGTCAAGGACGTGGATAACGTCCAGCGAAATGTTGGAGACACTGCAGGCAGCCTTTTCAGCGAGGGTCACATTGGTGGAAGTGTCGGCGGTGTTTTGGACAAGAACGTTCTGAAGGGCAACACCCAGATTCTGGACAGAAACCCACTCAAGACTGAGATTGATAAGAACAAGATTCAGAAGTAGACTGAAAAGCGGTGGACGATATAATGATTTGCTTTCTTGATAAATTGATACCACGGGTTTTTGTACTTGAATTTTTAGAACTGGAAGATGGTCTATTACATTACTACTGTTTATTACTACTTCTATGAACTTGAATGAAATTGATTCATATACAAAATGTCAACGCTGAAGATAATCCACAAACATCCCATCACAAGGTATTTCCCGTAACTAGACCTTGTCAAACACCGCCTTGAAATTCTTGTCATCCTCAGCTGCGATCGGACTCTCGTCAGTCTTCTTCCGAGCAAGTACGTTTACGCCGTCCAACAATTTCTTGAAGTTCTTCTCGTCCGCAGGCGAGGACTCTTCCTTTGAAGACTCAGGATTGACACGATCCAGAATTTCTTTGAAGTTCTTTACTCCCTCAGCAGGAAGCTCTGAAGAGGTCTGTGCATCGGCTTCATTGGCAGGTGCAGGCGAGGGCCTTCCTTTCGAGCCCCAAGGATTCACACGAGCCAGAATACCTGTGGGGATTGTAGGGATATAGCTCCTTTGAGGGGCCGCCGAAGATTTCTGAACGTCATCTTCATCAGCAGGCAGTGGAATCTCGGCCGCCTTCTTCAAACTCTCTTCGTCGACGCCCCCATCTTCTGGCTCGGGCATATCCTTCGAATCGAGAATAGCCTGCAACTGCAGATCGTCCTCGGACTCTCCAGCCTCCTTCTCCACTTGCTGCCCCAACACGTTTCCATCATCGTCCCACAAGTGACTCTCGGAGCGACTTCTGGTCAATTGCTCTCTGGGAGGGTTGTAGTCATCCACCACTTTTCGTGGATCGTTCTTCGCCCATTCGCAAACCAGCACTTTTGACTTCTCGAGCATGTCTTCGTACAATGGGTTCTTCTCCGGTCGAAACATGCTGCAATGAGCTTGAATCTCGTCTGCAGCCTTCTTGTTCGGCTGCTCCTGAAATATGCCACTCGTCTTTTTCTCCGTAGGGATAGCGCAGAACGTACGCTTCGGGATGAAGTAACCGCCATTCCAGATTCCGTTCTCCCCCAAACTCGTGTATAGATTCATCACCCCAACGCCTTCCAATTCGCTGAGCCGCCCAAGCCTAGACGTGAGTTGAGCAGTCTTCATCAGAGCGCCGACGAACTTCAAATGGCTTGCCATCCATGCGAAACCTTCGCCAATACTTTCACGGCTGACATACTGCATACCCTGCTGCAGAGTGTCCTGGTAGTTGATCTTGGACAGAACTGCTTTACTGTTTTGGTAATTGACTTGCGACAGCGCGGCTTTGCTGTCCTGGTAGTTGATCTTTGACAGACTGTTAATAATCTGCTCCCGGTGCATGTAAGCCGCTACGCCGCCAGCCATGACGGCTCCCCAGGTCCCGGTTCTAGCGGCGAGTAGCTGCCAGCGGTTCCAAGAAGCACTTTGGTTCGCGACAGCAGCCTGGGAAGAAGATTTTGCCGCCGTTGATGCTGCGGTGGAAGCGGCCGTTGAGGTACCAAGTCGAGGGACGGACGAAGAGACGGTCGAGAAGATATTCCAAACGTTACTGAGGTTTTGATATTGTGCAAAGGCACCGTAGGCAAACATGCTTCTAGACAAGCCATTGTAAGGGGTATCAAATGAAAGAACGCCATGGATGAGAGGGAATATCAATTTGAGGCTGGGAGAATTAGAGATAGGACGGTTGTCGAGAACTGAGAACAAAGTATCTGCTGCGACGAAACCTCTGCAATTCTTTCATCAGTACGAGAGCGTACTCGTACATTTTTCGGGAACTTACCCCATAGAATGGGCTACCAGAACGACACCGACCGAGGGATCGGCAATGGCTGAGGCATTTCCAGCTTTCATCTCGAGATCCGTCACTTGTTCTTGAAGCCTAAAAGAATCAGCATGATGTTTCACTGGCTACAAAGTAACTCACCATTCTTTGAACGTCTCAACGCAAGCGGCCAAATCTCCTCTCGTCTCATACTTGGGATACACTCTGGTCTGGACATCCAAATCCGGCGAAGTCTCCGTAACCTGCTTCTTCAAGTTCTGCAAGATCCTGTCAGCAAGTGATCCATATAGGAGTGCTGTGCTCAAAATTGTTACCTCTGGAAACTCGAAAAATGTCTCCTCATCCCCTTTGAACCCATGAATGAAACAGAGGAGAAGTGTCTTCCCCATCTTTTCTTTCCCCTTGAATTCAGCATGAGCTAGGTTCTCTTCGCTGAGTTCTTTGAAGACTTCTGATAGTCCAGTCATGAGCAATTACCGAGTCAAATTATCATGCTCGAAATGTGCTGTGTGAGTTCAAGACTGAGAGTTAGGGTTACATTCCCAAAAGAGCTCAAAGAAAACAAACCGCCATCGGGGCCTTGCACTGCAACACAACCATATTTCAGGGTCCTGGGTTTCCTCCGAGCTCGATCATGGCAGTAGAAAGACTGACAGGGAACATGGTGTGCATTGCGTGGTTGGCGAAACTCTATCCCACATCCGCATCATCAGAATGTCATGGCACCATAAAAGCCATGCTCAGATCCGGAGAACCCTGCGTTTGATTCCTGGTCCGTGTGAGCAAGAATTTCCATGCAGACACGGGAAGAGTGGCAAGGTGTGGCGCACTTGAGCTGTGGCTGACGTCGATATACCCCTCTTCCTGCTGATCAGTGAGAATGGCCTTTCTTGTGAAACCTGGATGTACCAGGGAGAGCTTTGAAATATACGTCATAGAAAAGAGGGGATGAGGGCTTGCATGTGAATTTGGATTTGGAAAGAGCTCGAACTTGAATGCTGACAGCGGCAGCCGGAAGGGGCACGAGCTGCTGGGCGTTGCTTTCACAGCAGACAGTAAATGCAGTCAGTACTCGAATTCTAGGTATCTAATTAATTTTCGAGGCCGTTGAAAGGTGTAAATTCCATATTATGAAGAGAGACATTGAGTTTTGATGGAGTTCACTTGTCAGAAAGCCTTTGATTTCGAGAATATCGAATCCAATCAAACCACTGTGATATATTGAGAGAACTATATTAGATACACAAATAAAGAAACCATGATACCAAGGAACTTAATTACTGCTGCCGAAAGGCACCAGGAATCTTGATCGTGAGAGTTGTTCCATCCTTCGTAGTCTGCACACTGATCTCGATGCCTCCACTTACTCCGCTTCCGGCGGGAACCTTGAGCTCAGTTTGCTTATCAGTCTGATTGACTTCAAGTCCCTTGAGGCCATCCAACTGAGGCGCATTTTCAGTAGCTTGACCAGCCAAATCCTTTCCTTTCCCAGCGAGGCCGCCAGCTGCATCTTTTCCCCTTGAAGTAAGTCCTCCAAGCGCGTCCTGACCTTGGCCCAATGGTCCAGAAGCAGCGTCCTTGCCTTGAGATGTCAAGCCGCCGACTTTGTCCTGACCTTGAGACGCAAGCCCTCCTACTTGATCTTTGGCTCCAGATATCTTATCCTGACCCTGCGAAGCAAGTTTGCCAGCTGCGTCCTTGCCCTGAGATGCTACATCGCCAGCCATGTCTTGACCTTGAGATGCTAGACCTCCAACCTGATCTTTGCCTTGAGATAATTTGTCCTGGCCCTGAGACGCGAGCCCACCAGCTGCATTCTTGCCCTGGGAGGCTAGATCACCGACCTTGTCCTGACCTTGGGAAGCCAGACCGCCGACTTGGTCTTTGCCTTGTGATGCGACGTCACCGGCTTTGGATTTAGCATCATCCAAGCCACCGTTCACACCATTGACAGTTTCGCCGGCTTTGTCCTTCATATCATTTGCAGCACCGCCCAAATTTTCGGGAGCATTTTCGAAGATTTCTTTAGGATCTTGAGCTGCGCCACCAAGTTCGGATTGAAGGGCCTGAGCTTTATCTGTAATACGTTAGAATTCATGGCCTCAAAATGTTTTCTATGCCTTACCACCAACCGTGCCGCTTGCCTGGTCTTTCACTCCACCCAAAGCATCATCACCTCCGACACTATCAGCTCCTGGAACAGAACCTTTGGCTTTGTTCAGGCCATCGCCAACAGTTTTCTGAGCGTTCTTAGCTGCGTCGATTGGCAGCTTCTTCTTGAGGCCACCGGTAGACTTCTTAGCTTTATCCAAAGCATCTCCACCGGCTGGAAGACTATCAGTACCAGGGAGGCTGTCGGTTCCAGGAAGGTTGCCGCTGCCAGGTCGCTTGTGGAGCCCTGATGCAAGTCCTTTTGCCTGGTTTGCCGCGTCGCCTGCAGCGTTCTGTGCCGAATCGCCGGTGTCCTTGAGCTTCTTTTGCGCGCCTTCAGCCGCACCCTTTGCGGATTTGGTCGCGTTATCAATGCCTTCTTGACCTTGCTCTGGCAAATTGCCAGTCGCATCTTGTGCCTTCTTTGGAGCGCTGGAAAGAGTATCCTTGGCCTTTGAAAGGGGCGTGCCATCGTCCTCCTCGTCGTGATAACCCTCGTCCTCGTCGTAGTCACCCTCGCCCTCTTCTTCCTCGTTTTCATCCTGCTCATCGCCCTCTTCATTTTCACCCTCCTCCTCGTCATCGTCGTCCTCGTCGTGCACAGGGTGGCTCTGGTGCGGCTCATCGTCGCCCTCAATTTCATCACCTTCTTCCACGCCCTCGTCGCCCTCGTCCTCGTCCTCGTTGACTTGTGGGTCGTGCTCGGGCTCGGGCTCGGGCTCGGGCTCGGGCTCGGGCTCCTCTTCCTCCTCTTCCTCCTCGGGCTCTGGCTCGGGAAGAGGAGGTGGTGCTGGCTTTTTCTTTTTTTTCATCAATGGCTTGGGAGACTCCACGTTCTCTGGAGCACTCGGCTTGGGCGCCTTTGGCGCGGACTTCTTGACTTGCTCGACATCAGGCTGATGGTTCTCGAGCTGCTGCTGAGGAGCGGGCGAATCTTCAGCTGGAGGAATTGGCTTCTTCTTTTTAACGATTTTGCGCTTAGGGGTTGGTGTGTTCTCAGTCAAATCACCAGGCTGCGAGACCTCCGAGACGGAAGGTGTCTGTGGAGTCTGAACTGGTGTATCCTTGGGAACTTTTGACTTCAAAGATTTTGTGGACTTCTCTGGTGTTGCCATGTCGCCGGCGGGTGTCTGAGGTGTCTGAGGAGTCTTAGGGATCTTCTTCTTCACCGGCGTTGGTGTATCGGCTGCGTTGGAAGGAATCATCTTTTTGGCAGATGATGTCTTTCCGCTCGGTACTTTGTTGTTTTCGAGTGAATTGAGAGGAGTCTTTGGTGTTTTGGGTGCGGACATGTTGGAAGTAAATATCGAGAGTGAGCGTTGCAGGAAGTGCGGGGTTGATCCTTCTTCAACAGGTGATGCCTCCGTGCGGCTGCGCTCGTATCGCTCACGGGTGGAAGTGAAAAATCTCCTTAAATTGGGTTGGAAAGCTATGACGAGCAGAGCGATGACCCAGATGCAAAAATCGATGACCGAAACCTCGCTGAAGCTCATCGACATGTGGGGTATAGCTTGGTGGCGAAACTTGAAACCTCAGCTCCAATCCTGGAGATACACTTTCGCTACGCTATGATGTGTATGTGGCTTGTAAGGACCCGTTTGGGGTCCGACACTCCCGAAAGGTCGTATGAGGTAAGTGTGGGGAGTGCTCTTGAGTGGCTCAAATATTTTGGCGCCAAAGATATTATGGAAGCTCAAGGATAGATAGGCAGGCGTGAGGGTTCATGCAGAGACAGGGCATGCGGCAAGTAAAAGAAATGGAGAGACTTCTTCTAAGGTATCAGGTACGTAAGGATGGGGGAGTTTCCGAGCCGTGCCACGAAGAGGCTGCGGGCGAAAAGGGACGAAAAGAGAGCCTTTCGTCATAAATATTCTAGCTGCCATAAATCTTTTGGCGCCACAAAGACTTTTAGGAGTTCCAGACCTGCACCTCGCAAGGAGTAAGGATCGGAAACCCAGCAGTCGTAAAGCTTTAAGCAAAAAATACGGGACGATTTAGGCCGAGAAATTACAAGTAACAAAGGATTCGCAGCAAGTGCATGGGAGATGGACAAAAAACAGGGAAACTCGGTTGGTGAGCCAAAGCAGCTGACGCACAAGAACGAAGATGCGGTATGTGAATGGTGATAGAGATTGATGCCAATTGGTGGTTGAGAGAGGAGCTGCGGCTGTCGATTCCGACAAGCATGCGTCGTCTTCTATCCTGCCCAACAGGGCTTAGAGCAGAAAGATACCGCGAAATGGGCAGAGGAAAGGTTTGCCGCCCCTTGTCGTTTCACGGTGGGGCGAACACATAGGCGGAGACCAGGGGGTCAAGCCGCTGTGGCTGTTGGATTTTAGTGCGTTCTTGGTCTCTTCCGCTAGCCGGAGTACAACGACCTTCTCCACCTCGCCTCATAATCAAGGGTACGATCGGGAAGCGTGTACGAGCAGGTGGAGAGCTCTACCAAGCCCTACAGGAAGTCTCGATGACGACGATCCGGATCTACGCTGCACCATTGGCAGTTACCTTCCGCAAAGACAAATCGTTACAACCGTCAAGTGTGGCTGGCGACATGTATCTCCCTACATGTCGATCTTTTTTGCCCGATTCGATCGGTGCCTCTACCTTTTCCTTACTCTCAGCTTGCTTGGGACGTTTGAGCTGTCTCAGAGCTCACCACGTTTCTGCTAAGAAAGCCTGTTATATTCCCTGCTCAGAGCAATTCACATGAAGAATCGCATCATCTCATGTAATGGGGATCTTGATCGACCTTTCATGGAACCCGGGCGGAAGCACCCTTCACCAGACCCCATGGTAACTCTTTTTCAGTGATGTAAGAGTCCCCAGGATCAGAGCTCTCCCTGCTCGAGGGTCTTGGAGTACCTGCAGCTCCCCTCATGACGTAGATGTGCCTCAAAACAAGCTGTTTCTGAGTTCCTTTATAATTACAGCTATTCAGCTGATCCCTTTCCAAAACCATACCGCACTTTGATACCCCTCTATCGCAGTGTTTTTGATTTCAAAATATCTAAAGCAGAATTTTAACGCATTGCAAAACAACACCATTGAAAAATCGCCATCATGGCGGATATTGCGCAAAAAAACACACCGAACATGCCCAAGCCGAGAAGCAGCTTGGGCGGTTCCCCAGCACAGCCCAAGAAAAAGGCGCAGGAGCAGCTGGCTTCTCAAGATGAGAACGAAACTGGGGAGCTTGAGACCAACCCTGAAGAAGTGATTGATAATCAGCATGAAAATGCCGAGATCGGTCAAACTGAAGACGGAGAAGAAGAGGAAGAGGAGGACGGTGAGGAGACTGTCCCGGCAGGTAGCGTCGACGAGGAAGGAAACGTAAGTTCTTGTCTACCACCACTTTCGAATACTGCCGCTTGAGAAACAGTATACTAATTCCCTGCTTCCAGGTCGTTAACGACGAAGGAGAAGTTGTGGGTCACGTAACTGGTGAGCACGGAGATCATCTCAAGGGAGCTATGGTGGATCAGGAGGGTGATATCCTTGACGCCGAGGTATGTACCAGTCCCAGTTCACCTAACTCCAAAATATCGTTTTGAGTCAAACATCTTTAACTTCATAATATCTTTGAATCCAAAGATTCTTTCGGGCCTTAAATGTTTTTGATTCTTGAACCCAAATCACAACTGTCGTCGTCGCGACTGTGTTTACTGACAATTATCTCTTACAGGGCAACGTAATCGGAAAAGCCGATATGCTCACAGCAGCCAAGGGTGCAGTTGATGAGAATGCTGATGAAGGCATTGCGGGCATTGCGGGCATTCACGAGAAAGGGAACGAGGCCACTGAAGGCTTGCACGGAGCTGCAGATGGTGCTGAGAAGCCCGAGCTTGCTGCGCCCTTCGGTGTTCAAGATAATGGCGAAATTACCAACGCAACCGGCGCCGTTGTGGGCAAGTTAGCAGAAGGCAAGCCACAAGATTTGGTCGGCCAATCGATCAAAGAGATTGATGCCGAAGGCAACTTGAAGGGAGAGACTGGATCGACTATTGGCAAGGCAGAGATTGCACCTGAATTGCTCGAGAAGGCCGAAGGTGCTGGTGGCGCTTTGGGCGAGAAATTACCAGAGGTAAGATATCTCTTTTGCATATACGTGCTTACTCATCCCATGGCCGATGCCTATCCTACACATGATGTGTATAGTCGTGAGATGCCAATGACTGTCCTCGCTCAAACCACTCTACCATTCGAGGTTTTCATTACGAATGCTAACATTACATCTCTAGGGAGCTGAAGTTCCTGAAGGCGACAACCTCGAGGAATTGGAGCCAAAGCCCCAAGAGGACCTCCCAGAAGGAGCTGAGAAGCTCAAGGATGGCGAGTTACCCGAAGGCGAGTTGCCAGAAGGCGCCGAGAAGTTGAAGGAGGGAGAAATGCCCGAAGGCGAGTTGCCTGAGGGGGCTGAGAAGCTGAAGGATGGCGAGTTGCCAGAGCTCGACATCTCAATCCTTAAGGGAATGACAGTCAATAAGCTTGGCAAGATTGTCAACGAGGAAGGCGTTCCATACGGAGAGCTCGCTGAGGGTCACCTCAAGAAATTGGTCGGAATGAAGGTTGGCGACGATGGCAAAATTTTGGGCGAAGATGGTGAAGAGCTCGGCGTCGCGGAATTGCTCCCAAAGGAGGAGCTGCCAGAAGTCCAAGCTCCTCTCGATCTTTCCGTTTTGAAGGGCAAGACTGTCAACAAGTAAGTTCTAACCTCACTTGTCCCTTGATGCGGCATTCAAGCGCCATGTCTGAGGCTCTCCTCTCACTATATATCATGTCACATCCTCTTTTTACAGCTGCTAACTCTGAAACTTTAGGATGGGCAAGATTGTCGACGAAAAGGGAGATCCATTCGGCGTCTTGGTGGAGGGAGACCCAAAGAAGTTAGCAGGCAAAAAGGTTGCTGATGACGGTCTGATTTGGGATGATGCTGGTAAGCAAATTGGTCGCGCAGAGCTTCTTCCTGAGGAACAACGCAAAGCCGAGGAAACCGCTCCTTTCGAGGACTTCCCAGACTCCGTGCTCGATGCTCACGGAAACGCAATCTTTGAGGGCAAGATTGTCGGCAAGTTGATTGAAGGAGACGCGAAGAAGCTTGAAGGCAAGAAGATCGACGCTGATGGCGACGTTTTGGACGTAAGTTCATCATTCTGCGGAGATTTAGTCGGATCTTGTATTATGCACGCACTAACTACCCTGTGTCTACAGAAAAACGGAAACGTTTTGGGCAAAGTGGAGCGATACCAAGAAGAGGAAGAAGTTCCTGAGCCTGAGCCAGAAGCCGTCGACCTCTCGATCCTTGAAGGAAAGAAGGTCAACAAGGCGGGAAATGTCGTTGATGATAACGGCAAGTTGTTCGGTCGCGTTGTGGACGGTGACATCTCCAAGCTGTACGGCAAGAAGGTCGACAAAGAGGGAAAGATCTGGAGCGAGTCAGGAAAGGTCATTGGAACTGTAAGTCCTCGCTTCGCATCCCCAGACAGCAGAATGCTAACCCTAAATCTCCTAGTGCGAGCTCATTCCAGTTGATGACCGTGATGCGGCATCAGGAGCACCATTTGAAGACTTCCCAGACGCTCGTGTAGAGAAGAACGGCCACGTGACGTTCGAGGGTCAAGTCGTTGGACGTTTGATCGAAGGAGACGGGAAGAAATTGGCAGGAAAGCACGTTGACAAGGACGGTGAGGTGGTAGACAAGATTGGGTAAGTGGACTTGAAGCCTAAACATTATGCAGACTGCTGAATGTTAGACAGCAACGTTCTCGGAAAGGCTGAGCGTTGGGAGCCCGAAGAGGAAGTCGTTCCTGAGCCTGAGAAGGTTGACATGTCAGCTCTCGCAGGAAAGCGTGTCAACAAGATCGGTAATGTTGTCGATTCCCACGGTGAGATTTATGGTCGCTTGGTCGAAGGCGATCCAAAGAAGCTGGCTGGAAAGATGTGTGACAAGGACGGGTAAGTACATTTCTTGTTCCACTGTTCATGCAACATTAAGCGCTGACTTTTATATAGAAACGTCTGGAGCGAAGGCGGAACTATTGTCGGTCGCGCTGAGCTTGTGCCAGAGAGTGAGCGTGCAGGCGAAAAGGAAGGTCCATTCGCTGGTTTTGACAACCCAGTCGTCACCAAGGATGGTAAGGTCGCAGATTCCAAGAACGTTATCATCGGCCGCTTGATTGAGGGCGACCCAAAGAAGCTGTATGGAAAGCAAGTCGACGCTGACGGAGATATATTGGACCGCAACGGAAACACCTTGGGCCGTGCTGAGCGCTGGGAGGAAGAAGAGAAGGAGAAGCCACACTCCCCGGTCGCTGGCCGAAAGGTCAACCGTGAGGGCAACGTGGTGGATGAGAATGGCGATATTATTGCTAAGTTGACGGAGGGTGAAGTTACAAAGTGCGCGGGTAAGGAAATTGATGAGGATGGAGATGTCTACAACCAGAAGAACCAGGTCATCGGCCACGTTACTTTGTTGGAGGACATTCCCGAACCTGACCCAGGTAAGTTACTTTTCACACTTGAGCTTACATTTTAGAGATATAATTCGGTACTAATATGTGGTTTAGAGCCAGAGCCCGTTGTCGAGGAGCCACAGGAGACTGAGGAGGAGAAAGAAGCCAGGCTTCAATTGGCTCAAGACAAGAAGCTCGCTAGCCAGATGGCTATGTGCATCCAACAATCACTTGACAAGATCAAACCCATCTTGAAGATGATTACAGAGGTAAGTCACGTTCCAGTACTGTGATCTATGTGCAACGCTGACTTTGACGTAGGCCATTGATGCTGCAGAGCGTCAGCCAAAGGAGGAGCTCGATGAGCAGAAGTTGGTCGACACTGTGAGGCCATTGATCGAACAAGGCTCACAGATCCTCACTGAGGCTAACGGTGTCATTCGTGGCTTGGATCCCGACGGAAGAATTGCTGCCAATGCTAAACACAAGACTGCTGCTCGTGAGGCTACTCCTGAGGAGTATCGTCTTGCGGATGTGCTCAAGGAGGTACGTTCTACTTGCATCACGTGACATTTACTCCGTACTGATCGGGACAATTTTACAGTTGACTGAGAACGTCACTACCACCATCGACAATGCCAAGAAGAAGATTGCTGGTATGCCGCATGCAAAGAAGGAGCTGAACCCCCTCTGGGGCCTGCTCGCCGAACCACTTGGCCAGATTCTCGCCGCCGTTGGTTTGTTGCTTGCAGGTGTTCTAGGCCTTGTTGGTCGCCTGCTTAGCGGACTTGGACTTGGCGGTCTGCTTGACAACCTGCTTGGTGGCCTTGGTCTCAAAGGAATTCTTAAGGGACTTGGACTCGGAATGGTCACTGAGTCACTCACCGGCAGGAAGTAAATTGTATCTGTACGATGGATTGAAAAAATGATTTGACGACTTTCTGTATGTTATTGGGGAAATATTTGGATTTGGGGCATTTTTTATGTTATTAGGTAGTTTAGTATAGTCTCATGAATGTATGCTACAATTCTGGAAACAATCTTGCCTGCGACTGTGGAATGTGAACACAGTCTCTGTCCCGTAGCTCCCAATCCTTGAATTTGTACCAGGGCCGTGCCCTAACACAGAGGAATTTGACATTAGAGGGCTACCGTGGTGATTACAAGACGTTCGGTCACCAGCCTCAAGATATGGTAGAGATTCGAGCTACATTAAGCTATTCATTACTTCTATAGGGAGAGCTGCTGAGCTGTCCAGACTTGTCATCAGAATCTTACGCCTAAGTGAGGTATTGATACTTCGGATGCGCGTCGCCAAGTGCGCTGATATCCAGCATCTCATCCCGTATGGCTTCCCACAAAGCGCATAACGTCGCTTGTTTTCCTTCTCTAGCATGGAATGCATGAACAAAGCCAGTAAAATAATTACTCCTGCAAGTCCACCGCCAAGTGCGGAGCCAAGGGTGTAAGCAGGTTTGCAGAAAGCACGTAGCAACATGCTTGTAAACAGTGCTTTTCGAAAATATGAGAGACTTATGCATCCTTATTGGGAAACACAGAGCTGCCAATGAAAGAGCTCAGTTGCCCCACAATAGCCACCACAGCAACAGCAGAACCTTCTTCGAGTCGTTACCCGCATTGTTGAGGATCCAGGTAAGGTTCAAGGCGGCAATTGTAAATATGCCACAGCAAGCGAAGAATGTGCCAACGTATCTACCTCCAACGCTCATCCCCTTGCTGACAAGAGTGAGGACAAGATATCCAGCCAAAGCAACAGCATCGCAGACCGCGATGATTTGGCCTCCTTTCCCCCAGCGGTCACTAATAAAGGCAGCAGCAACACAGCAGAGAAAAGCCGCGAAATAAGGCGGTGCAGTGAGGCCTTGTGCCGTGATCGATGAGTATCCCGTAGCATCGATAATAGTTGGGAAGACATTGCTCAGAGACGCGAAGGAGTAGCTCCAGTAAAACTGAATCGCGGCGTGGATCCAGGGTTTCCAGTCTTTAGGCCCAGCGAGGAAGTGAGTCCAGTTGACACTAGACTTGGCCGTCGTATCCCGCATGTAGATGCGTTCTACTGTTAGGGTCTGCTCTTCTTCGGTGATAAATTTAGCAGAGTCTGGTGAGTCTGGAAGGAGGAAGAAGACTACAGGGGCAAAGACAAGAGTCGGAGCTTCTTCTATGGAACGGTTAGTCTCGATATTTTAGTCCACGAGAGACTAGAATCCCACCAATCACAAAGAGCCATCTCCAGGGTTCCCAACCCGAATTTATTTGCGTGATGCCGTATGTGAGAGCACTTGCAAAGCAATTGCCAGCAGAGCAGTTCCAAGGAGCAATGCCATGAGGAGGCCAAGTTCCTTTCTTTGATAGAACATGCTCAGATAGAAGGGTGAGCCAGTCGCAAGCATGACCTCAAACACTCCCAGGAAGGCACGGCATACGCAGAGTGCTGCAAGATTATGTACCGCTCCACTACATACTGCAGCAATGCCCTACCTAAATCAGTGTTAGGTTTCTCATGTAAAAGTCGTCCATAAAGTGGTAGAGAGTGGCCGGCACCTGAAGTTTCCCGTTGTGGAAGTGGTCTAAGAAGATTGAAAGGGCCAGAGTCTTGACAGATGGAATCTGGAAAGATCTTCCGGAATAAGGTGGCCCCCTCAAAGAGCGTGTAGGCGATATACAGAGAGTTCAACACCCACACCCACTAGGTTTTGTCAGTTCACAGGTAGGTATTGAAGTCAGCGGTTCTGAGCACTGTTGAGCCCCAAATCCGTCTCGATTCTAGCAGTCTTAGCATTTCCAATGTTTCCACGATCAAGGTATGAGAACACGTAGCTGAAAAATACGAAGCAGTCAGCACATCAATATATCATTGCCATGAGGGAGGTCGGAACATACGTTGCACAGACGATTGAAAGCGCTCTTCTGTCAAATATGCGACGAAGACGTTTCTGAAGCTCATCCGATACCACAGCTTGAGAAATGGCATGATCAATGTCACCCTTCTCAACCTCCGTGTCGGATAGAACCTTCAGGTCATTGTTGAGTGAGGCTCCTTTCCACATGGTCGTGAGAACTGCTCCGAAGCACAGAAAGTGGAGAACAAAATGAATGGATTGAGTAAGAGAAAATATCAGGAGAGCAGCCAAGAACTTACATATATATTTCCGAGGGTTCCTAAGCTTAGCTTGTCGCTTGAAGCTTGTGTAGCTATCATATGCAGGTACTACAAATATGAAATGGTGCGCAATAACAGAGATAAGACTGAGGGCTTTCCCCATTTATCAGCACGTACCACGAGAGATTCCCCAGCCTCCAGAGACCTGCCTCAAACAAACACTTTGAAATTTCGTATTATCGACGCGGATGCGGATGCGGATGCAGCTGAAGGGCGGACCGGTGGAGATGAAAGAGCGACTTGGTCCCCGAACGTCCCCGACGTCACTTATCATTCAACGGAGATGCCTCAAAGCACAGAGATGTGTTTGTTGGCCGTTTTGCTCCAGGCCCATGGCCGTGGGCGTTGAGATAAGACGTGCTGTTGAGATCTTCAAGAATTGGGAGTGTGTGTCGTCCACGGGTTGGTCTCGAAGGAGACATGACCCCTATGTTAAGCGAGAGCGGGACGTATGTTCGTGCTCAACGCATGGACCGCAGGTGGAATACGGAGGCTCCCATGACCGGATTGCAGTCGGAAGATTGAGTAACAATTATTTTGCCCAATAACTGCCATTACTAAGAAAATGGGCTCGGTTCTGCAGACAACCTAATTAATATACTGCTTCAGGCCCCGCAGCCTCTCCTTCGCAGCCTCGAGAACAGCGTCCTCTTTACAAACAGCAAAGTGAAGATAATTTTCCACCAAGCATGCGTTCTCATCCGTATAGAACTCCGTAGGAGGAATAGCTGAGACTCCAATCTCATGGATGAGAAACCAACAGAGTTTGAAATCCCGTGGTCTGCAGGCAACATGTTCAGGGAATGCATATCCTTCTGGTATGGCCACCTCCTTCATGTTGACAAGCACAAAATATCCACCCTCAGGATCTGTGAACGGAAGGCCAAGCTCATCCCAAACAGAATCCAGTAGGTTCATCTTTCCCTTGAGCTCTGAGCGCGACTTCTCCCAAAATTTGTTGATTGGCGCTTGCTCGAAACCGACAGCAATGGCCTCTTGGAATGGCGATACAGTCGTGTAACAAATTCTTGTATAAGCAGCAGCCACATAGTGGAGTAAATGTGGTGGGCTAACAAGCTAGCCCACACGCTATCCTGTAATGTAGAAGCTCTTGCTAGCTGACCTAACTGAGAGTGTCAAGACGTGCGATATCTGGAGAGAGCGCCGCGATGCGCGTAAAAGAAGCGTAGTACAGCGTATCGTAGACCTCGTCTTAGAGAATTATGATTTTTTTTTTACGCAAAATGAGCCGACTGCGGTCAACTCCTCGACGGAGAAGATCTTGCCGATAGGGTTGTGAGGAGTATTGATGACTATCATCTTGGTCTTGGACATAATCGCGGCTTCCAGCTCGTGAATATCCAGGGTCCAAGCTGATGAGAATGAAGTCTCTGTTGCACCCTTCTCCGGTGGATGCAATGGTACCTAGACCACCTTCCACCCGGCATTTCGATATTGCCTAGGTATCTGAAAATAATCAGGCATGACCGGACGGCAGAGGACATACAAGGAGGCACTTACTAATCAAAGAAAGGTTTAAAGATTATAACCTCGTCGCCCAGCTCAATAAATGTCATGAACGCACTGAGGATACCTGCATTGAGTTAAGAATCAGGTCACCCAATTCGGGTCAGGGAACCTTCATTTGCACCAGTCGTGACAGTAACTTCGGTCTCGGCATCGATTGGTCTCTCAAGCCACTCAGAATACTGCTCCACCAATGTTTCTTCAGTCTTGGCCTTCCACGCGTCGGCGAATACTAATTGCATTCAACTGTGCTGAGTGCTGCGACGGCCGCATCAACAATGAATTGAGGGGCATAGCCGAAGAAGCCTTGTCCCATATTCACAATGGGCTGTAACGGGTGATGAGGCTGCAGCCGTGTTGACGACAGGCCTTGGAACATTATGAACAGTTGACATTATTGGTAGGTGTAAGGCGTACCACACACATCCTCTCCTCGGCCGGCAACTGGCAGCTGGTTCTGGATTTTCCATGGTGGCATTGGTTCGACAGCGTCCAATACGGCTCTCACCTTCCACCTAGAGACTGGTATCTCAAGAATTGCCTCGCCTAATATCAATATTGAGGCTCCCGTATATCGGAGGCTGTCAGGGAAGCCGAAAGGGCGTTGGGAAAGGGGTCGCAATTCAGGGCTGCGAAGCGCAAGTAGCCGCAAGAACCCGCCATCATTCCGCGAAAGTATCGATGAGACTTGCCTGCAGTCAAACCACCCAGATAAGAGGTTTTTGCTGACATCTCGATCAATGTCTATTCATTCTCAATGCCTTTGCAACAAAATAAGCCAACAGTGGGATGAGATGAAGTGCTCGGATCGAATTGAAGCGGCCCATCCCGACTCCGTCCCCACTCACCCAAATAGGCTAAGGGATCGCCTCGCCTAGCCCGTAGATTTACCAGAGTGCTTCCGAACCTCGTCAAGGGCTTACGTTCGTGAAGGAGAACAACGGTGTCTTGCTTTTCCAAACACATATGAGCGCCTTGGTGACGGCGAGGTTTGCGTCTAGAGAGGAACAGCGCGGTTGATGGAGACCCTGTGGGATTCATTCGTCGTCATCATTCGCGCACAGCTCGCTCGTCGCTATGTCCTTTCTTCTACGCTCTGCCCGCAGAACTGTACCAGTGTCAAGATGCATACGATGCACTTCGAAAAATCCGAGGAGGACCACCAGCACACAAGCTTCATCTTCTAATTTATCCATCTCGAAATCATCCTCACAATGGTCATCCGCCAGTGTGGGAGTTCTGGGAGTAGTCATTGGCAGCATGGCGTTTGCAGCAGGTCTGGCCTACAAATCCAGTGATTCCAACATCGACTACAGCCGGCCCACAAAATTTGAAGCCCCCGAATATGCCAGTATAGGGGAAATGGAAACGGTAACTGTCATTCAATGGTGATGGAAGTGTGAACGCTGATTTAGCCACGTGCCTAGGCAATCAAAGAAATCCAGACTGCACTAGGAGCAGACAGTATCAGCACCGATGAGGAGGATCTCAAGCTGCATGGCTACTCAGAATGGTCTTCAGCAAATATAGATACGCTTCCCATTGCGGTGGCGTATCCCAGATCAACGGAAGAGGTGTCCCAAATCGCTAAGATCTGTCACAAATACAAGATTCCAATGATTGGCTTTTCTGGGGGCAGCAGTCTAGAAGGTAACTATTCAGCACCGCATGGTGGAGTTAGCGTCGATTTCTGCCACATGGATCAAATCGTGGCATTCCATGAAGAAGATATGGACATCGTTGTTCAGCCATCTGTCGGTTGGATTGATTTGAATACCAAGATTGCGGACAGTGGGCTCTTCTTTCCCGTAGACCCAAGTCCCAGCGCCAAGTTTGGCGGCATGATAGGGACGAATTGCAGCGGAACGAACGCTGTACGCTACGGTACTATGAAAGATTGGGTCATAAATATGACTGTGGTCTTGGCGGATGGTACCGTGATCAAGACTCGAGGACGACCTCGTAAATCCGCAGCTGGTTACAATTTGAACAGCATATTCGTTGGATCTGAGGGTACTCTCGGACTGGTCACCGAGATCACCCTGAAGCTTGCTGTTATCCCGAAGGAATTTAGCATCGCGGTAGTCACATTTCCGACAATCCGCCAAGCAGCTGCAACAGCATCCGCGGTGATGCGAGCTGGAGTGCCAGTGGCCGCGCTCGAGTTTCTTGATGAGA
This sequence comes from Cairneyella variabilis, assembly GCA_001625345.1. Lineage (NCBI taxonomy): Eukaryota > Fungi > Ascomycota > Leotiomycetes > Helotiales > Cairneyella > Cairneyella variabilis. The sequence goes on from AYLM01000021.1 coordinate 56,855, forward strand.
CCCAAATGGCTGTCGTCAATAAAGGAGGCTTCACAGCACCCAAGGTGTGGAAAGAGCTTCCGACACTATTTTTCAAATTCTCCGGCACGAAGGCCAGTGTTGCAGACAACATCTTGGAAGTGCAGGCGATTTCAAAGAAGTACGGAGGTGCTGCGTTTGAGTTCGCAAAAGATGAAAAGGAGCAGCATCTGTTGTGGTCCGCGAGGAAGCAGGCTTTGTGGAGCTTGTTGTCTTTGAGACCAGAAGGCACCGAATTATGGTCAACCGATGTCGCTGTCCCTTTTTCGAGACTTGCTGAGATTATTGGTATGATGACTTGCTTCTGACTTGGTTTTATTAGCTAATACGTCAACAGAAGTCTCTAAGAAAGAGATGAATGAGCTTGGTTTGTTCTCTTCGATAGTCGGTCACCTCGGCGACGGCAACTTCCACGAAGCAATTATGTATCACAGGAATGACCCTGTTGAGACGGCCGCTGTAGAGAAGCATGTCAGAGATATGATTTTCCGAGCGTTGGAGATGGAAGGGACATCAACGGTCAGTGACTTATTTTGATCCCATCTCATCTCACTCAATGATTGTAGCTGATAAACACAGGGTGAACACTCCATCGGCTTTTTCAAGAAGCATGAACTTCTGCAGGAGGTTGGACCTGACACTCTGGGTGTGATGAAGAGTATCAAACAGGCATTGGATCCGCATTGGTTGATGAACCCGGGGAAGATTTTCGATACCCCAACTTTAAAAATCTAGTCATGAACGAAGGTCTTCGTTCATTTCGCCACAGTACACACATTGAAATCATTCATAATTCCGACTTCTTATCCTCACTCTCGGTTACGTTCTCGCGGCCTGGCGATTTCCAGACCTCCTTCCCAAAGATCACAGCGCCGATTCTCGTCAAACCATTCATCAATCCCATGCCATATCCTCCCATCGCAGTACTTTGTAGATGAGAGAAGATCCAGGAGGCTCCAGGTATAAGTCTCATCGTGGGTTGGATTAACGGCGCTGCAGTACCTGTATCTCCGTTAGTATGGCTGTGTTCACTAAAAGAGTCATATTTCATAGTAAAGGATGCATACCAGCGATTGGTCCCATTGTGCCAAATCCTAAGAGATGGAGCACAGGTGACCATATTATAACCGGAGCTACAGCTGCAACCACCAATACACCGTCTTTCAGAATGAACCCCAGGGTCTCGATCTCATCGGGGTGTTCCTCAATCCACTTGAAGATTTTCTCCCGGGTGGGGAATATCTAAGGGATCTCGGTTACAGTAAGATCCGCACGTACCATCGAGTCTCACCGCGTGTTGCGTTTCCTAAGCTTGAGCTCTCTTCTCCAACCCACAAGGTACAGTAAAGGGAAAGCGATAGTTTCTACGAAGTAGTCCAGTTTATCTTCTCGTCTGAGCGTTCTCAGTACTCTCAATGTCGCAGGACTTCAGCTCCACCTTCCGTCAATAAAATCCCGACACGATGGTTCCCAAACCTCTAGGCTCTAAGCCTCAACCCCTGGAGCGAGCCGATGCAATACCTGCGTCGCTCTTCAACGTGAGGATTCTTTACAAGAAATCAACGGCTGTCGTAGTCGACTGGTTAGCTGCGAACGGCACTCTGAAATGCGCGAAGAATTCTTCAGACAGATTCGGAACCCACTTGGCCGTCAAGGAGATTCTCACATGTGCGGAAAACATATCGAAGCGCAAGTTGACATCGCCGCAATATGTCCACTCAGCTTTCAGGATAGCGATTGTCAACAGGAGACGAATGACTTCATGGTTTCGCGAAAGCGAGCTTCAAATGGACTCGAATCAGGTGACACGTTGAAGCACGAACACTTCAATGAAACCTTGGATCGTGCTTTTCAGGCCCTCTTCCCAGAAACAGCTGGTGGAGAGATGGTTGAAGCCGATAAGAGTGCCATATCTGCTTGCATTCCATCTACAGAGCCTGTATGGACTCAGCAGTCGAGGTAATACAGGTGCAGGCGGTCGCTCGTGTCTAGAAAGCTAACGCCGGATAGCAATCGCTTTGATATCCTAGCCAATGTGAAGTCCGAAAGTGGCAGTGAGCTTTATAGTGACGAGTTGAAACGCCACCTGGAAGAATGGACAGCTGCGTCCAAGAAGACGACTCAGTCGTCGATCAAGGACGACCCCTTGGAACGCGTCCTGGAGCTTCACTCTTATGTTCTGGAACTGGATTATGCTTGCACCGTCATAAAGGAGTACTGGAGCCAAGCAGCGGTGGAGAAACTTCCGATTCCTTTCGCTGCTTGGCTAACATCAGCAGCCTTCCAAGGGATGTCCAACATTTGTTCCGTATATCAGGACCACGGCGACATCTCTACCCAAGTCCTTATGGAGCAATACTGCCTGAAGCGGAGTCAATGGGAGATTGTCGAAGGTAAAGACTTCGGTGAAAAGGCTGCTGAACATTCCGGCCATCGGTCCGCATACGCCAAATTCTCGAAAGGCTTCAGGCTCGCCAACCCAGCGCAAGCTTTCATCGCCTTCGGTAAGAAGATGGCTGCAGATCCGGGGATACTCCACGTTAAGGAGCGACAGAAGTTGTCCGACTTCGTTCTGTCTCCACGACAAGAAGCTGCCAACGAGAATCTCATGCACACGATTGCACCTATGGCTATATCCAGACCTGAGCAACTGACGCTCCCAGATAAGGAGGCAGAGATTGTTCGGGCGGCTACATACAAGCGTTTCGAGGAAGATGCAAAGCTTACAGACTACCTCATTCGAAGCATTCTACAAGTCTCCGAAGAAGTATCCCATGACCAATTGACTGCCAAAGATCCCCTTGTGGATGAGGTTGCTGCGTATTACACTTCGGGAAAACGACTTCAGCGAACGGAGCTGATCTTTGGCATCCAGATGCTGATGGAGACTGGCAAGTCTTTTGTGTGGCTTGAGAAAGACCGACTAAACCCTATCAACCCTCGTGTACAAGCACTCCAGTTCGCGAGTGAGGTCAAAACATCAATCAAAAATGTGATCGACAAGGAAAAGAATGCTGGTATTCATCGCAATGTCCAACCAGACACGCTGGGCTATATGGTCTATACCCGAGATTGGATCACCACTGATGATGTTTCTCTCTTCTTCGCATTCATGCTGAGCCTTCCTCGCTTGGCTGGAGATGGCGAGTTTTGGATGCAGATATACACCAATAGGCGTGTAAAGACCATTACGACCCGACAAAGAGAGGTATTGAACGACAGGATGAAGGAAACGCCATATGCTCTTGTCCTAGAGCGCGCCAAAGACGTAGTTCTCTCGGAATTTAAAGCTCCCTTTCCAGTTGCCCGGGTCAACTTCTTCAAGGTGTACGAGCTCTGCGTCGAAATTCTTGTCGAAATTGCCAAACGCTATCAACAGCAAATGCCTCTCCATCTGAGAATATACGAGGAGAAGAAATTAGTGCAGCCTCCGCCAGCAGACGCTTGTGCCGGGTCCTCGTATATTTTCGTACTGATGCAGTACTTCGACGTCATCCAGGACAAGATGGATGATAGGGACATCTGGAACGATGGGGGCCTGAGATTATTGTCCGAGGCGATCGAGACGGCCTGCGGGAAATACAAAATGGAAGACTACCTCTGGAAAAACATACAATGGAAACAAGCTTTGGTGTCCGTGGGTCGGTCCCCAGTCGGGCATTCATACTCGCGTTTACTTGGTCGATTGGTTGTGTACACTCTCCAATTATCGGAAATATTCGACGCAAGATCTTGTCCAACCAACAGAAAAGCTTTTCTCTCACCGACTGCGGAGGTATTGAATAATAGTTGGTGGCACTACTGCCTGACCTATAAATACCGCCGATGGTCAAGTTAAGACTTAATATACTCCTAAGATTTCTTGACTCCTAAGAAGTTCATTATTTTTCAAGAGCGCCTCTCTTACGGTACGACGTCATAGGCCATGGCCTGAGAGAAGGATCGGAAAACAAAGCAACTACCTCTTACAAAAGTGAGATATACGAATGACCCCAAGCCCAACTCTCTAAATATAAATTCCCCGCCAAGTCTTGCCAGACCAAACACTTCCCAACCACGGTCGTAACCTCATGCGCAACTCAAAATCGAATCAAATCACGCCAAGCGCCAAGTCTCCCTCCCCTCCCCGCCGCCCAGACCAGCTGCGATTAAGTGCCGTCGGCACTCAACTCTTGGCATATTCCCTCCTTAATTCCAATTATCCCTCGCACGGAGAAGTTGAAGGCGTCGTGCTTCCTCGTTATTGCTCAGAAAATAAAATGGTCTGGGATTAACAGATCGAGGAGCTGGCGCGGAGAGTTCGAGGAATGATGTTGCTGAGGATGAGGATGTGCCTGAGGTTTTGGGACTGGTGAGTTCGAGCCAGGTGCTACTGGTTGAGGAGAGGGAGGAGGTGGAGGATGAGCGCTCTGCAGCGATGTTAGTGAGTGGTTGTGTATATTCACACGGCTGGACTCACTAGTTCTCGTGGTTGGTGTTTCTTGGGAAGACATGATTGAACTCTTTAGGAATGGGTTGAGAGAGTTGAAGAAAATGAGAGACGTGAATGTGAAGTGTAATTTCGTGGGATTTGGCTGAAAGAATTTGCACGCGGAGGATTGAAGAGCATTTTATGTTGCCATTATCAGTCAGTCATGAGACATGACTTTTGCGAGTAACATCCCAAAACTCTTGGGTGCAGGGCAGTTCGTCTTGGAATTACCAAGGCGAATGATCTACGGTTCCGCCAAGGCAGAATCAAGTACCTGCATAGACACTTGAAGCGCCACGCCCGCTTCCGCTTGGTCCACGAGCTATGGTGCGCATTTGAGTGGTGCGCAGCAGTTTGAATGAGGTTGATCTGTTCCTGGCCAAGATGCCAAGCGCAAGGTGTTGTGTTAAATCGAAACCAAAGGCAACACAAGGCGACAATAGTTGCAGCCAAGATGTCTTACAAGACCCCATTCGTACTCTTGGGATCTGTTCACTTCCATTTTTGGAGACATAAGCTGCAACCTCAAGCAGATCTTCGACCTTTAATTTTTTGGAGAAGAGCTGAATATGGCAACCTGCGTCGCAGTATCTGAGACGTCACGGCAATAAGTCAGACTTTGTGAACTCGATTCTTAGAGTGCTCGGCACGGAAAGAGGTGATGACCGGTAGGGGAGGAGAGAAAATGAATATGGCGGAATTGGCATTCGACTACCAGGCAACTGCAATGAACTTGCCTATTGATAATTGTTCCATACCGCTTTATAATTGTACGGGCGGTCAAGACTGGCAGAATGTTATTGCTTGTCATTATCCCTCTAATCATTTGCCCTATTTAGAGATCTTATTCTTTCGCAAACAGAGTTGGGAGAGAAAAAATTCCAAATTGAAACTTTGTTACGAAGCTCTAGTCCTCGTAGACGGAAAATCTGGCGATGATGCGCTGGTTGGCAAAAGCGGGAAACTAGGCGGTGAGTGGGGAGGAAGAGAATGTGCGGCAAAATTGGTGTTGGGCGGCGGGAGAGGGAAAGGTAAGATTAGGTTCGATAGAAATTAGACCACCAATCTGTTCCCTACATTTGCTAATGTCGTGCTCCGTCCCGCTTCGACTTATTGCAGGCAGCGGCTGCATACTTTGCATTGCAGGAGTTTCGTGTGATCCCGGTTCAACGTTCACAGAAGGAACCAAAATATTTTAAGACCCAGGAGGAGAGAGAAGTCACTTGAGCGCCGACTCTAATTTCGGAAATGTATAAGCATCAGAAAGAGCTCGAAGTACCTGTTAAAAAAGGGAGAGAGAATGGCCGAGACATGATCGATGTAAATGTATAGAGATGAGATGAAAAACGCCATCATACAGTTATGAGCTGGTCGGAAACTGGTAGGTGACATTCCTTGACAACTGTCACATGCTTCCAGATGTACTGCCACCCGGGCAGGAACATTTGACGGAGCCACTAATTCAGCAATAAGATGCAATGTGATGACATACATGGACAGACACCAGACGAATTGATGGCATACTCATCATTTCAGCTCATTGATAAGCGTTAATTGGAAGGAGCTCTTGCCCGTCTTCTATACGAAGGTACTTGACCTCGGACAACCCACAACTCCATATTTCCCCTCACTCCATCACTCCATCACTCCATCACGATCCAGTTGTCCCGAATACAAAGGGAAGAGAGCTGCAAATATAAAAAACATCCAATCGGAACATCTTCAACTATTCGGACATAGCCCCGCAGTTGGGAGAGGATGATGGAGGGGGAGAGAGGGGGGAAAGAGATATCTGAAATACGAACGGGAAGGAGGTGATGCGATTGGGAGCCACACTAATATTCTATACTGGGGTTGCACCTTGCGAGAAGGATCAGCATCATGGTCCAGGGCCCAGATGCTGTCATGTTGTACTGTAGAACAGTAGAAAACTCGAAGCAGACACTCACACGATCAATGTCTGTCAAAGTAGACAAAGAAGGTTACTGCCATGAATCTGGGGTAAAGTGTGGTTTCTGGCATCTCATCCGTACCTAAGTACTTCTTCCCATCCATTGTACGTTGTCCACACATCCAGACCTCGTCCTTTCGAAGGAGAGACAAGCTTCCGCGTCGCAGAATGTGGCGGCGACGGCGGGCACCACCGTTACATTGATAACCATAACCATGTGCTTGCTACAGTGGAAGGAGAATTGCGGGCTCGGCATCTCCAAGGGTGCGTGGAGAATAGTTAACTAGTGGAGATGGGGGGGATCCCTTCCTTCCCTTCCCTTCCCTTCCCTCCCCACGGGAATCGAATAGGACGAGGGACGGAGCGTGCTCCTTGCAGTTAGCAGCAGCCGGGGTGTGCTGGTGCAAGTCGTCCAATCCAGTGGGGGAGAGTCAGGCTGCTTTTACAACATGGAAGAGCCGAGCGCCACTCCCCACTACATGGTAAGTCGCAAATCCCCGAGGCGGTTTCACAGTACGTAGTTGTACCGACCGTACCCTGGGCACTTACGGTGGTACAGCAGTTCACAGCTGCTGTACTGTATCTACCCCACCTGCACCCCCGCAGTCGTCTTCACAAGCCGTCGATCCTCAAGTGAGGTGAGGGTCGCTGTCGTTGTCGCTACGCTGCGACAGAATATGTTTCTGCTCAACCCTGAGCTCGCTCTCATGCCAAAGGGTACAGTACTTCTGATGAATTTTCTTATATTCAAAATCAACACTTCATCATGATCACTCGCGCAATCTTAATTCCTATTGTCATTGTATTTCTGTATGGTATATACCATCTTTCAGGCTCTTTACCGGGGACTTCCTTGAGCTTAAGTCACTCGGTAGCTCCTTCTTCAGAAACCGAGCCACAGGATGCGACGATAACAGAATCCGAGGGCTTTGTGAATGGCACATCAGGCTCACCACTCTCTCCCCAAGTCCTGACCTACTTCGACCAAGTCTTCTCCGTCGACAAGCCCCTAGGATACAACTACCCAGCACTCCAGCAAGCATGCGAGCAGACCCAATGGCCAGAGGACGGCGTCTACCTTCAATGCGGCGGCATAGCATTAGGCCTGACCTCCATCATGTCCCAAATCAAAGTCTGCCTCAAGATGGCCATCGACGCCGGAACCGGCATCGTGCTCCCCTCCATGCCTCTCCGCGACTCAACCAACCTGCTAGACTTCAATTTCCTGAACGGCGACGCGTACCTGACCTACGACCAGTGGTTTGACGCCGATCACCTGATTGAGCAGGTCGGACGCGCGTGTCCTAAGATGAAGATCGTGCATCCGGATCAATTAAAGTCGGAAGAGGTGCCTGTGAAGCATAGATGGGACATCGATATATCCACTGCGCCGGGGTTTCTGTCGTTCTCGAGTTACTTCTGGGCTGGGCGACCGTTCAAGGCTTTCTTCGATGAGCAGTACGATAGACTTGAGAATCTAAATTTGTTGGACACAGGCCGAGACGACACGAAGAAAGGCATCACGGTCGTGGATATCAGTTCTCAATTCCTGCTGTTCAGGATTACAGATGATCCGACAGGTCGGGAGTTGAAGCTCTGGAATGATCTTTCGCATCTCATTCGGTTCCGAGAAGCGCCTCGCAAGATTATTGATGATTTGCTTTCTCACATGGATCGTCCTTTCTACGGCGTGCATTTCAGAGTCGAGTCTGACACGATTTGGAGCTCTCTCGACAATCAACTGAATGTCGATCTCGATGCTTTGGACAAAGCATGGGCACAGTACGGCAGACCAGACTTGGAGAAACCTCTCGTTTATCTCGCTTGCGGAGACCGCATGCAGGTCGAGAAGTTCGTTGAGGCTGGAAAGCTGAGAGGATGGGATGTGACACACAAGTGGGAGTTGGCTCAAGGGAGTCCCGATACACTCAAAATGATCAATGAGCTAGCTTTTGACTTCCAAGGCGCAGTGGATATGGGAGTTATGATGAAGAGCCATTTCTTCTTGGGCATTACTGGTAGTGCATTTTCTTCGACTATTGCGAATGCAAGGGATGTTACGGGAAGGTATCGCGGGAGTTCATTTACGGTGTACGATGATGAAAATGCGAGGACGCATTTGTTTAATGATGGTGATGCAAGTCAGTATGCATGCTGTTTGTAGATCACTTGTTTCAACTAATAGACGACAATCATCTGATGAACTCAATTGCGCTGCACCTGCAAGTGATGCTTGTAAGCTACTAGATGAAACACTAGATCAGATGGAAGGAGACGCTCCGAGGAAAGGTACTAAAATCTAGAAGACAAAAAGTTACACATGAAGCTGAGAACCATGGTATTGTCGAAAAGTGTTGTTCATCCATTCATGTATTACCATCCCATCCCATCTATCCAAACCCAAAACTCTATCCATCTATGTATCCCCTAAAATTTCACCGACGCACCCAACGTCTTCGCATACAACCATTGTGAGAACTTAAGACTCGGCTCATCAATCAACTTCGTCACAATCTCCGCCAACCAAAGTGTAAATGGCAAAATAATCAACTGCGGCAACCAAAAACTCAACTCAAAACCCAGCGGTCCGCTCTTCGAAAGCGGGAAGAGCCCAATCCAACCCGGCAATCCAGTCTTATGCGCTTCCCGCACCCAGCCCACCGCCGCATAAAGTCTATCTGCCAGTGTCCACAGAACCGGCCCATGCACGAGGTAGAAAGCGAAGGAGATGCGGCCGAGGTATTGGTTGAAGCGCAGCTCGAAGAAGGACTTCAGCCAGGGTATGCGCGGGATCGAGGCCACGAGGAACACCGCCGCCCAGAAGAGGTAGAAGAATTTGTAGTCGAAGACCGCCTGCGGCTTCAGGAAAGAGAGGTAGTACCATCCTGGGGTCTTCCTCAGCATCTGCAAGTCGGAATTGTTGTTTGGCACGCCGCCAAGATAGAGACTGATGACGAAGAGGTTGTAAAAGATAAGTTCTTTGAAAGACTCAAAGTGCCAGAAGAATTTTGGCAGGTTATCGCTCAGGGCGAGTAAGTCGAGATCGCAGAGTAGCATGCCAGCCATGAACATAGCCATGAAAGAGCCGTCTACAATGTACATGAAGTAGAATGTGAGTCCGGCTTCACACCACAGCCTTGCATTTTTTGTGCATCTCGAGAGTGCCAAGAGAGCAGTGTAGACTACAATTGAGCCTCTGAACTCGACCGGGATGGACCAGACGTGGAAGTTGTAAGAGAACCAGGGGTCGCCGCCGCCGGTGAATATGTAGCTGAAGTTCTTGAACTCAGCATACCAGTACCACACCTCTTCTCGGTAAGTGGCTTTGTGTACCGAATCTGTCCAGAGTCCAAAAGCGTGCCACGAGGTCATGTACAAGAATGTTGTAGCAATGACTGGAATGAAGAGGCGTAGCCACCGTCTAAATAAGGCAGAAGACAGGTTGTCTCCAAGCTTGATAAGATCGCCAGATTGTATTAATTGCATGGGCTTGGTCGACAAAACATATCCAGAAATGACGAAGAATACCGTCACCGCGAAGTGGCCACCAGTGAAGAAAGTTCGGACTCCTGGTAAGCAGGCAAAATAATATTGCTTGTTAAACCCGAATCCATTTTCAAGAATCAGGTCAGCGTGGATGGAAGCTCGGGACCATAAGTGATGATGTATCCAGTACACCATGAGCGCCGCGAAGCCTCTCAAGCCATCGAGATACGCCGTGCGTCTGGGTGGTTTGCGCGGCCCATTTGACCTGGTGAAAATGGCTGGCCGCACAAGTTCAAGAAACCAGCTTGCTGCACGAGCTGGTGCAGATAATTGAGGTGGTTTATGTGGTTTCCAATCTGGCTTGATATCCTCCCAATATCCCTTCTCCAAGATGCCCTCGTGCTTGGGAGACATCGAGGAAGTCGGCCAGGACGTCTGAATTGTTGGGAGTGACTTAGACGATTTGTGAATTTTGGATAGCTCAATGATTGCGAACAAAATTTCCAGAAGAAAAATCAAAATGAAGCTGTATTGATTTGTTACAGATAACGGTCAACGTTTTTGATAGCTACCAGTTTTTTCTTGCTTGTGAACCTGGAACTTGGAGGGGTCTCGGGGACCGGGGAGTGGTCGCTGCACTGCGGGGGTGGAATTTCGTAAGCGAGAAGTTAAGGGGCGTTAGAGCAGCACTAGCATGTCTACTCACCAAGGCAGCGTCGATTTGGCCGGCACCTGGCTTGTGTTCCTGTGCTGTTAGGCCTGTCACAAGTGCCAGTTCTATTGAGTTGGGAACAAATCACCACTGTAAAGCTCCGAGGTTGAAACCTCATTTTATGCGGGGTCGTATTAAATCCTTGCTTTCCATTGCCAGGCTCGTATCAGGCGCATGGAGCTGAGTGGTGGGCGAGGCGAGCAGGTGATGAAAGTAGAAGTTGTTGCCCGTGGTTGATACTTCGTAGTCGTCACATGAAAACCGAGGCTACAACATAGCCTGGTCTTCCGCTCAATCCCAGACTCCGAAGTCCCAGGCTGAACATCTAATCCACAAAAAGACGCTTAACTTGTCGATCAATCGGTTGGGGAGTCTATCTCGCTGGGATGTGATGCAGATGTTGCATGCCGCAAGCATGCCGCAAGCATACCTTCGCCAGGAACAACGACGGCCCCGCATACTGGCACGGTCCAGTTGACTAGATCTGGCTTAGGGCCCTCCGAGGGGTCGACGCATCGAAAGATCGACCAACCACTTCCAACGCCATCACGGGAGTCCTCTCCTTCCTCGTCCTCCCCGGACTTCGTCTTCACGAGAGCGCTTTCGGTGTGACCTTGAGGCGGTCAAGAAAACTTAGTACGCAATATACCTTCGGAGGATAGGTGACGTGGATGTGCGGAGGCACTGTACATGTGCATGTAGCGAATGGTAAGTACGTCAGTTGGTATCTACGAAAACACACGCCGTGGCTGGTTTAGATGTTTCATGTTGCCAGCTGCTTTTGACGTTTGCTCTATCTCGTGTCACACCCTGCCGTCATTTCCACTCAGCAACAGTGCACCTGCTTTACCTGTGGAGGCTGTACTTTCCGAGAGATATGCTTTAGACTTCAGCATGTCGAGGTCCTCGCCAATTTCAAATTGCTGCAAAGTACCTCGGCGATCCTCCAATTAGACTAGAAAGGGGCAAACACTACTAAGTGGAAGATGCGACTATCATTGGGCGAGGATAACTTTAGCTCCAACTTGTACTCCCCTCCTCTAATCTTGTTACTGGTTCAATGGCCACTCCACTCAGGGCTGGGTTCCCCTCCTGCAGTAAACACCTTCCCGCTAGTCTCCACAGCTGCATGGGATGAAAAAGTCGACAGAAGATCCCCGAGCCCGCAATTGATACCGGGATTTCAAATTCGATGCTCCAGAGTCCCAGCGAAGAAACCTCGGGACGTGCGAGGGTGGACATGATGTATTCATGGAACCCTAGCAGCTGATAGTTCCCAAGCCTCGAGTCTATCGGATTTCGCAGGGGCCTGATCTCAGTATCTTATCTCTTCACCTCCCACACCCTTCATCTTTCATTTGATCCTGGAGATTTGACCACAGATTGACAGCAAGATGTTGCCAACGAGTCCAACGAGTCCGCAAAGTCCAAAGTTTGGAAAAGGACGACTACCAAGTCCAAGTCGTCTTCCCCGACAGGTTCGAAGGGCTTTGCCGGTGTATATCGTGATAATACTCCTCATCTTATTCATTTCAAACAAAGACGCGCTCGGTTCGTCCCTGAAGTCCCACCACACACACACGTCTTTGAAGCGCGACCTGTCGTCTCAGAAGCCCATATCATTAGGCCACAAGTTCCCCAAGAAGATATGGCAAACGTGGAAGGTCGACCCCCTAGGGTTCGAGCAGAGAGATTCGTTAGTCGCCAGAACGTGGACGGCAAAGAACCCAGGCTATCGGTACGAGGTCCTGACAGACAACAATGACCAGTACTACGTGGAGTTGCACTTCGGCCCCGACGGCCTCGATCGACCAGACATCGTCGAGACCTACAAAGCACTCACTGCCAAGATCATCAAGGCGGATCTCTTGCGGTATCTCGTGATGTATGTGGAAGGTGGTATCTACACAGACATTGACGTCGAGGCGCTTAAGCCAATTGAGCGATTCATTCCGGAACGCTGGGACGAGAAAGATGTGGATATGGTCGTCTCAGTCGAGATTGACCAACCCGATTTCAAAGACCACCCAATCCTCGGCAAGAAGTCGATGTCCTTCTGTCAATGGACCTTTATGTCCAAGCCACGACTCCCAGTCATGATGCGGCTTATCGAAAACATTATGGCTTGGCTCAACGACCTTTCGAAGCAACAAGGAGTCCCCATCCCCGAGATTCACCTTGACTTTGATGAGGTGATCAGTGGTACAGGACCTTCCGCTTTCACCGCTGCAGTGCTAGCAGAGATGAGCATCAAAGAAGGGCAACCTGTTACGTGGGATCCCTTCCACAACTTGCAAGAGTCGAAACTCGTCGGCGGTGTCCTCGTCCTCACAGTCGAAGCGTTCGCCGCTGGCCAGGGCCACTCGGACTCTGGAAATCACAATGCGAGGACAGCGCTTGTGAAGCATCACTATCACGCATCGCAATGGCCGTTAAATCACCCGCGGTATAACCATCCCGTATACGGCGAGGTTGAACACTGCAATTGGGAGCCCGAGTGCGTCAAGCTATGGGACTTGAACAAGGCTACCTTCGAATCACTCTCCCCAGAGGAGAAAGCCGCGCAGATCGCGTTGAAAGAAGCCGCCGATAAGGAAGCCGCAGAGAAGGCAGCAGCGGTAGCACAACTCGGCTTCGTTGGTCCATTGTAGGTTGCATTCTTGAAGCGTGCAATTAGAAGGAGCGAAGTTCGCTGCAAACAGATTATAGATTCGTACTTTCCTTAATGGCATTAGAGATGCTGGGAGGAACATACGAGCAATGACTTGGGAGGTATCTGGGAGGTCGGCGTTTAATGCGGCCAATCGCCAGCATGGATCTTGCCGATTTCACATTGGATCGGTCTAGAATAATGACAAACCAATGACACCAATCGCATGCAAGAACTGATGCCGTGTCATGTGACAAATCGATGTTTCAATGTTTCGATGGTAAACGGAACAAAGAAAACAATAAAACCAAGTTCTTGAATCGACTTCTCTCAAAATCGAATCTGCCCTCGGGAAGAAAAAATCGGAGATAAGTTTGAGATGTCTCAAAACATCTTTAGTGCATCTTGAGGTGCTCCGGAACACTTTGCCTTTCTAGATTTTAACTGACAGTCTAAATCTGTATATCTTCAAACCTCACTTTTAAGTCACAAATGAGAAGATCATGTCGCTGAGCAGATGAAGCAAGTATGAGTATTGCGATAGAAGCGTCAGTATCTTGCAAGTCTTCTAGCCCGAGCAAGATCGGATGCAATAGCGGAAGGCCTGATACTTTCCCAATGCCATCCTGGACTATATGGGCCTCACTCCCTCCCTGTGCCTTTACTTAACAGACAGGTAAGAAGAGGTGACAGTAGCTACAGCAAAGTGCAGAAAAGAGACATAAACCAGCAAGTTCCAGTGAGGGAAATTGTGGTTAACGGCAGATGTGACAAGAGGTACGAACTCAAATACACAGTTTAGAGTTACACCCCAACCAGCAAAACATGGACTCAGCCTTTGCAACACCTTTTCCAGGAGGATAACTTCCTCCTACTGTTCAAGCGAAAGATTATCCTGATCAAGTAACTTCAAGCATGCAGAACTGCACTCAGCAGCTTTTGAGATCTTGGTATCATTAATACGCAGGCTATGCATTGGTATCATCTAAGTCATACAGAATCAACAAGAAAAAGGAATGAGATCGTTGAATCCGGCATGCAGGTATCCATCGCTATCCCCGCCAATTCTCCCTCGCCGTGCCAATATCGTCACAATAATCTAACAAAGCACACGCTGCTCCTTCCCAACGCCGGTAATCAGACAACCGTAATCCCTGGTTCTCGTCCTCCCGGAGATGCGTCGGTAGTCACCCAATATACAACATCCGCCTCCTCCCAAAGTAGGATAGAGGTCATTATCCGCTCCCCCATCATACTCATCCAGTGACCCGTCTCACCCACAAGCCGGTCGGTTCATAGACGGCCTCCTTATCTCTGCGCTTCCATGCTCGATGCAACCGCAATCCAATATCATGTTCTTCTCTCCGCACATCCGCCTCCTCCTCCCTCAAAGCCTCGATCTTCTTCTTCTCCTCTTCCCGCTTCTTCCGCACCTCATCCGTTAAGATCACGCTATCCGTCGGCATCAACTCCGTCATCTGCCGGATGCTCTTAGTAATGTTATTCCGTCGATGAGCAAGATTGTCAAGCTGGGCTTGGAGGGAGGTGATGAGGTCGTGGGACTGCGCTTCGGCAGGAGACATAGGGAGGGACTTTCCGATGTTCGAAGTTCGTTTCGAGGACATGCTATCCGTTCTCTGGGACATGCTGATGAAGACAGGAGCACTGGGGTTTACTGCCTTGCGCTGGACAGCAGCTTGAGGGCTACCTCCGACTTTGGGTCGCTTGCGCTCCAGAATCGAGGCCTGGTGCTGGGCAGCGAACGATTGAGGTGGGGTAGGCATTGGTGGTTGGTCGAAGGTGTCCGTTGAAGGTCTCGGAGTGCTTTGTGCTTCGGAAGGCGCGTAGGTTGTTACGCTGAACCGAGAAGGCGGTTGGACGTATGGATCTGATGCTTCGCCGTGGAACGAAACGTCTTTGTAGTTGTCGCGGAAACTGCGCTCAAACGAGCCGGCTGAGTCTTCCTTTTGGTGACGCGCGTTCGCAGGAGCCGCGCTGGCAACCTCAGTGGGCAATGTATTTCCCCGTGCCGAAGTCTTTGCTGCAATAGATTGATTGACAACGACGGGATAGGGTGTGATGTTTATTGGAGAGGTGGTGACCCGAGGACTATTTCGACCACTATTTGACAGTACGGTCCGGATGGTGGGGTCGACGAATTCCGGCATCTGGGCTGATGCAGGGCTCGTTTCACCATCACCACTTCGGATGACTGACACAGGGGTGCTAGACCCGGAATGGGGCGAAGCAACGCGCTTGCTGCTCTTTCGGGGAATGCTGAGAGGAGGGATGTCAAATCGATCAGCCACAGGAGATACAATCGCAACTCGTCCGGTAGCTCCCTTCCATTCAGGTCTCTCGACCGGTGCATTGGTAGCACTTGCGTTGTTGCTTTTCAGCCGTCGCACGCGATCTCCAAATGAAGTGTTGTTCTTGGACCCTGTGGTAATGCTTGATTCATTTCCCATAGCAATACCCGTCTCCTTGTGAATGGACCGAAGTCCGGGGGGTACGAATTGTCCTGGCTTCACGGACTGTGGCTTTCCTCTATCGCTGGTTGTAATTTCCCCCGAATAGGGATCCCATCGTGGGTCCACAGCTTGTCTGGCCTTGGGAGCATCACCAAGTTCCTCCCTGGTAATTCCGCCTGTTGCGCCGACTTGATTGCGTCTTTTCTCTCTTCGAAGCGTTGGAATGTTACTGAGTGGCGGCTTCGAACTCGAGCCCGGCCTGCTCGAAGGCCTACCCAAACCAAGTCGCGCGTCCGGGATCTCATCAATAGGGGAAACTTCATGGTCATTCGACTGAGACTGGCTGCTGTTCGCGTGTTAGCAAATCCTCCATTAAACTGTAAGTGGCAGACATGAGAAGCTATAGAGGAAACGCGGGTGATCTTGGCTCAGAACCCGCGGGTCTATGTACTGGATGGACTTTTCATCTTGACCAGTGAGGTTGAATTTGGTGGGAAGTGGTTGCGGGGTAAAGAGCAGCTCAAAGGCGTGCTCGCGGTATATTCGCAAAGAATTCGTCATACCTCTGCTTCACTCGCCCATTAAACTCCGGAGAACTTGGAGGAGACACTTCTTCTTCTTCTTCTGCTGTATATGAGGTCGAGGTCTGGTACGAGTTTCGAGGGAACCGGGTGGTGACTGGGTTGGGGGATGGCTGTGAGTAGATTGAGGATGTGGGTCTGAATCTCGAGTCTCGGTGAGTAGGAGGTGTAGGTGTGACAGGGTCACTGCTATATGTTAGCTGAGATCTCGTTATATTTCTAGAAGAGGCTGATTGATGGGTTGGAGTCTGCCACTAAGATGGAGCACCAACTGGACATCTAATGCATCAAATCCAGTTATCCCGAGATGACCGAAACCATCCGCTGTGACAGCTTCTTTCAAAAGAAATGCGGGCACTTACAATGGCAAGCTGGGCAATCCCTTCGGCATCATATCTTCCCTTGGCGGCCGCGGAGGGGGGTTGCCTCTACCAAGTGGTAGTTCAGCACGATTGACGATTCCCAGACCCGTGGATCCTTTCTCGTCGCTAGATGTCGAAATCGGATCGTCCATAGGCGGCTGACGGGCGCCTTTTGGGTTGTTGAGTCTCTTCCACATTATGCTTAATGGCTCTCCTCTCTCGTCAAGCTTGAAGTGTGTGATCTTCGCCGGGAATGTGGCAGTAGGGAACAGTGAGCTGCAGGTGCCCGTCTGAACACTGCAAAATTTTGGCTGTACTGGGTGAAGTGCTTGGATTCTTTAAAAGTGCCTCCGTATCAGATGTCAGCGCGCTCGATGAGGATATCGTGCGTGTTGCTCGGTCGTAAAATCGTTATCTCGTCATAGGTTTGAAGGAGTGGAAGTGGGCAGAGCCGGTAGAAAGTTAAATTGGAAGTTAACTGTGCAGCACGCAAGTAAATATAAACAGCGCGAGGAGGTTGGATTTTTGGCCGGGAGAATGAATGACATGGAGGTGCGGTCACGAGAAGTGCCGGTTGGGGCAGGATGTCAGATACAAGCCCATGAATCACAAATCATTCGCCCTGATCGAAGTCAATTGCAGTGTTGATTGTAATCTTAGCAACACCAATGAGGGGTCTTGATCGCAGAAAGGCAGAACAAGAGAAGGCGGCGGGAAGGGACAGCAGAGAAAGCAAGAAAGCAGATGGCCTCGAGGACTTCTAAACAGTATTCTTGAAGGTCGAGTCCCGTGTGGAGGATGCCAGCCAACGGATTGTTTCGCCTGGCAACTTTCAAAGCGCGAATGAAGGAGCTCGCTGTTGTTTCAAGTCGCGATAGGGGTCTGCGAGCCAATGCAGTAAGCGCAATCGAGAATAGCCGCATTCTAAGACGAAGACCATTAATTAAATAGATTGGTCAGCAATCTGTTGTCTTGGAAGTATTTTCTCGATAAGCTGAATACTCAATAGGCCTGAAGAGGTATGGGGGGGTGTATTGAGATACTTAAGATACGTGTACGTGTTACCATAACACTTAGGCTCTCGTCTAGGAGGATTCTTTCGGCATCTCTATGTTCAGACCATCCTGAAGCATCGAATCCATGGCATGGCGCTCTGAAGATCCTTGGGGACTTGGCTGCCCATGCTCCCCGAAGCCGTTCCACAGTTCCACTGTTATCCGCCTGCATAACGCTGTCTCAGCCCTTCCTTCGCTCAACCGAGACTATCTGCCCTTATCAAAAATCTATCCTACCACTGACAGTTGACGTTTCAATAACAGCTATGTTTAAACAGATATATCTCACCACGAAAGTTCCTTTGCGAGAACTTCCTGCTTGATATGGGCTCACGACGTACCTTCGACCATTTCGATCCCTCTCCTGAGGTCAAAGCTCAATTCTCCTCCGCGCCATGGGCACTTGATCTCTTCAATGACCCCTCACTCCACTCTTTCGTGAACAACGTAAGAGGCATGCCAAATGTCGAACCCACAAACTTCCAAACATTCACCGCCAAAACGCTCGCAACAGAGGACACAATTCCAGCATGGCATTCATTCTACCGGGAGCCCAAGTCTCCAGGTGACTCGTACAAGATTGTATCCATCCTGAAGCTCGGCGGGGGTGTCAATGGCCATATTGATACTTGCCATGGAGGATTCGTTGCAGTCATCATGGATGAGGCCATTGGGACTTCTGTTGACTTTGAACGACCCCTCGACAAGTCAACCATGACGGCTTACTTGAAGGTTGACTACAAGAAGCCTGTCAGGACCCCTGGGGTGGTAATGTGTCGAACGTGGCTAGAAAAGATAGAAGGGAGGAAGATGTATGGAAGGGGGTCAATAGAGGACGGCATGGGAACGGTCCTTGCTACAGGAGAAGCTCTGTTCTTGATTGTTCCACGGATGGATCATTTCAAGGAGAAGCTCTGAATGGGAGACCCTGCTACTCATGCCGCAGAAAGTCTGATATCTCTCGTGCCAGAGTTTCTGCACGCACAAGTATTGGATCAGCTTTCGATGGCCCATACTGACTGGGGGTCATTCCAGAATTCTGGATACAAATCCTGACCGTCGGTTCCTCCACAAAAGCTAGATTCATCGTTCTCTTGTTGCCTCCCAGTTACAAGGACTGTGTAGGCTATGCAGTCAGAAAGGTCACGTGTGCAAGGGTCTACATAGGCCCGGAAGAGATGAGTGCAGGGAAAGGAGTATCTTGCGGACTCGAAGCATAAATTTGCAAAGATAGGTGGATCAAGCAGAAAATATAGACATGAAGATCGAAGATAGTAACACATAACATTTAAACCAGGCCCAAAGGCCCACATCACCTGACAGATTCCTATCTTCTGTCGGCATCTCGGATTCCGACCGAGGATCAACCTGGAAGCTTCATCTACATCTCACGTCACACCGAACACAACTGCCCGCAAGTTCCGCAACATCACAAAAGCTGCAAGTCCAATTGAGCATTCATTGCATAATCTACCCTCAGTTTACAGTAAAGCGGTTGAAACAATCCAACCGGAATCGATCCGGTGACATTTATAGCGTTCTGTCACATATCTACAAAACACTTTTTGAATCTTCAGAACTTACAAGATGGATTACGTCGAGAACAGAATGGCACAAGGTCTACCTGTCGCTCCAATCCATCCAGTACCTCTTACTGACAATCTAGCAGAAGCCGCAAAGCCAACGCCGTCCCCCGAAGTGTAAGTATCTCCCGTCTTTCACCTCAACCCCTCACTGACAATCTCCTCTTGCAGCCAGACAATCGCCACTCCGATAAACTTCATCCTCCTTTCCCTTTTCCTCCTGATTTTATATTACCAAATTCGTCCCAAGCCAAAGGTCGTCCTACCCGCCGCCCCTCCGCCTGTCGTCTTCAAGACCTTCACACCTCCCACTCTCCTCCCTTATAATGGCACCAATAATCAACCCGTGTATTTAGCCGTCCGTGGGCGCGTCTTCGATGTCTCCCCCGGACGCAACTTCTACGGTCCAGGCGGCCCGTACCAGAACTTTGCCGGCAGGGATGCGAGCAGAGGATTGGCGTGCGGAAGCTTTGATGAGGAGATGTTGACGAAAGATCTGCAAGGTCCGTTGGATACGCTAGAGGGTCTGGGAGGTGAAGAGATGGAGGCTCTGAGAGGGTGGGAGGAGAGGTTTGAAGAGAAGTACTTGGTTGTTGGGCGGCTGGTTGCGGTTGGGGATGAAGGGAAGGAGGAGGTTAAGGCGTAAGGATTGCGTGGAAGGCAGAGGGACGACCAGCAGTGATATGATTGATGACATGGCTGGCAGATGTCTACTGGCGTTCATCACTTTTTGGGTGGACGGAGGGTGGGTTTTGACAGTTCAAGAAATGGGACTGCATTGCAAGCAGAATCTGAATTTTCGACACCCTCGGTCACGACCTTTCGCCCTTGAATCTTTGCGTGTTGATCTTGGGATACATTTGTCTCCCATTTCCAATTCCGTGTGGATCAGGTCTTATTATAGGGTGCTGCAGAGCTTGCCCACATGGAATCAGCCAATTTGCCAGTGCAAAGCTGCGGCGGAGTATTTCCTTGGAATACACGCATCTCATGGTCGATAATTTCTCGCTGTTTTGCCAAATTTTGTCAACGATCCGCAGGCTAATAACGCAGGTTTCTCTGGTGTGCGTGTGAAAGATCATGGCAGTGCCAGTTCTCTCCGTATCTGTGACCACGAAGCAGCCTTCTCTCAGCCTTTTCAGTATTTAATGATCCCTTTACAGCTTATTCTTGTCCGGCTCTTCCTACGCCAAGGATGTAGCTGGTACGGTGGGGTCTATTCTTTGTTTCCATTCTCTTGTCTGTTCCGGATGTTCTTGCACTGTACTGCTCGGTGGTGCAAATGCCGCCCTCCCCTTAAGATGCGCCCATTTCCTCCTTTCCATTCGAGTTCCATGCTTGCATTTTAATTTTCTCCTGGCGTGGGCAGGAAAGTTACCGGGTTGCACCTCCGACCGCCGGCGCTACATACCTGCCCAATTCGGGGGTAGCAATGCAGAGAGCGGGTTTCTCTCCATAAATTATCAGTGCTTTGGGGTTTTCCAAGGGAGGTATTTCTTTTAGTTTTTTGGGTTCTCATTTAGGTGCACTGTATGTTACAAAAATGAACATTTCAACTTAGTTTCCATCATCAATGGGTAAAAAGCACATCGAAGCCGATGTCACAGTAGTTGGCGCTGGTGTCATTGGCCTCACGACAGCACTCCTCCTATCACGCAAGCCAGGTTACAATATCACTGTCATTGCCAAGTTCATGCCTGGTGACTCTCACATTGAATACATCTCCCCATGGCCGGCGCTGGCTTCTTACCATCTGGTGCCGAGGGCAGTGACCAAGCAAGATTCGAACGAAAAACATGGCCCATCCTCCGTGATCTTGCAGCAAATCACCCAGAGGCCGGCATTCACTTCCGGACTACGTACCGGAGCGAACGCACCAAGGACGTCGATGCCAAAAACTCAGGTGGCCAGGTCCCACTACCACGGTACCACGACCTGCTGCCTGACTTCCGCGTACTCCCTTCTGCAGAGACACCAGAGGGCATTACCGCTGTCTTTGCTTTCACATCCGCTTGCATCAACACCGAGCTTTACCTTCGCTACCTTTTAGGGCCCTGTGCCGCCAACGGTGTTGTATTCAAGCGCTCTGTCATCACACACGTCAGTGAAGCTACGAATTTACACCATAGCGGACGTAAAGCTTCTGTCGTCAACAGTACCGGCTTGCAATCCCTCTTCCTTGGTGGGTCGAGGATAAATCAGTCGTGCTAGCACGAGATCAAATAGTCCTCGTCCGAAACGATACGGGCTACATGACTAGTATCTCCAGTACAGACGATGGTCTGGAGGAAAGGCCTACATGATGACACGTGCACTCGCGGTGGGACCATTCTCGTAGGATGTTATCAGACCGATAACTGGGAATTGCAACCAGATATAACCCTCGCCAATCGCATTATGGCACGAGCTGTGAACATAGCTCCGAGTCTGACTAAGACTGGAAGGTGGAAGAGCTGAGTATCATCAGGCATGAGGTGGGCTTGCGGCCGCTGAGGCCAGAGGGAGTGAGGGTAGGGAGAGAAAGGATCGACGATGTTGAGGTTGTGCATTGTTATGGGCATGACTGCTGGATATATCAGGGGTCATGGGGTTCTCGTGAACTGGCCGTACAATTCATTGGTGATGCAGCAAATGCAATTGAAAATAGGGTAGAGCCATAGACTTTGGCAATAGTAATTTTTACCCGCAGAGATGTTTCCTAGGTGTTCTGCAGCAACTCTTCCTGGTATTGAATGTCTGCCTATTTTCAATGCCATGCTGGCTTTTGCTTTCCGATCTTTAGCAACATGCTTCCCTCAGATAGACAAATTGGCGCAACTGAACGCTGGTCGGGTACCACCGGAGTAATCCGAGATGATAGCTTCAACAGCAGCATAAAGCCCCGGACCTAGCATGAACAAACCGACCAACATAACAAATACGTGAATGACAGTCATTATAGACCTTCCTGCGCCGGCAAACAATTTGCCCTGGTAAAGCTGCCAGTATGCAACAGCAAAGAAGATAAAGCCGAAGAAGGAGTCGAATGCAGCGCTGAGTAGGGAGAGGAAATCTCCCATGCTGGGAACGACCTCCGAGAAGATGAAAGCAATAGCCCAAATGCCAGCCATGACCCCAACCCAGACACCCCATCCAACTACGGTATTACTATGTGCGTGTCTCGACGTACCCATAATTCGAAAGTAGATGAATTTGGCACTGACGTTCGCATAGATGACACCAATGACAAGCGTGGGAACAATGACGAAGGCGAAGGAGGCCTTTTTGTAGGCGACAACTCCCAGGCTGCCGAAAGCTGGGGCAGTCGAGTATTGACCTAAGTACCGGAATCCAATTGCAGGGGGGACAATGAACAGGAAGGCGGAAATTGCTGCTAGGACCGCAAGGGACTTGGGGAAGTCCTGTGGCTTTTCCATCTCCGCAATGAAGGTGGGAAACAGGATCTGAGGGACCCAGAGAAATGTGATGTTCAGAACTGCGTTCATGCATTCAACCCATGTAGTGCCAGGCAGAGGGAATGCGTAGGTCCTAACCAGCCCATCCGTTGGGTAGTCGCCGTTGTATCCGTAAAGAGGAGCTGTCTCAATTCCGGCAAAGATAAGGAAGAGGAGGATAGCAAGTGCCATGCACGAAGCTATGGAGCAGAACGCCAATCGTCAGCAATTGTTCCATGAAAGAAAATTGGGTAAAAGGGGGAGATAACTTACCAGAGAACATCGACATAAAAGAGACATGTCTCAAGGTTCGTGGTATGGATATCACGATACCCATCAGGGTCGCGATGACAGAGAAGACAACAGTGCACAGTGAATGATCTGACAGCGTGTTGAGGATTTTTGCACCAGTGAGAACGTGAAACCCGATGAGTAGGATGTTATTGGCAAGTAACATGAACCCGGTGAATTCATAAGCAATCCGGCTTTTTCCAAAGGCGTAGTATCCGAAATCACCTGTTTCCCGCGGATTCATCAGTTTGGCGGATCAGGATGCCTTCACTGAAGATTGGCTTACAGATATCCTTGATTTGTGGGTTCTTCATGATAAATTTGTGCATGGTTATGGAGGTTATCCAAAACAGGATGCCTGCGCCAACCATTGTGATGATACCTGGCACCCATCCTAAGACGCTGGAAAGATATCGCCGTCAGCAATGGGAAAACTAGGCTACGATGAAAGCAGACTTACGATAGCGACCACGTCTGAGCCATGATCGCAAGACAGACTTGGTCTCCAGCAAGTAACCATGCTGCTTTCTGCCATGACATAGTTCGAAGCTTAATTTCATGCTGGTGATCTATGAAGCGATGGAATATACCCGTTAGTAAACTGGCAGTGACTACTACTGTCGTGCAGGGGAATGCTCACCTTCAACAATCAGCGCGGTCAAGGTATCAAGGGAGCTTGAGCCGTCGGATTCAAGTCCCTCGGCATAGGCGGGCACCTTCTTCTCGCTCTCTGCGGACATCTTGTCGTCTGATGCTTGTCTTCACGGTCGGGAGTCGATTAAACTGAGAGGGCGATGGAAGAAGTGATCTGCGGGGCCTGCATGTTTTATATTCAGGTGCGCCTGAAAGATAAGCAGGCATTATGTGAGCCTTCTTTGGTGGTGCCAAGAGTTCTGGATGCGGTTATCCATCCCAGCTGCATGGAAGCTCTAGGGTGCACCAAGGTTACATCCCCCAAGTTATTGCGTTCAGTCATCGGAATGGCCGAGCCACTGCAAGAAAAAGAATCGTCTGACCGATCAAGAACAGGGAAAGAGAGGGAACTGGATTGGAGGTTGCTGCACCCTGCTGCATGGTGTGATTATCGGGGGGAAAGCGTTATCGGGAGTGGATACATTACTGCCCAGCCGGGCCCAGTCCATCGGTTCCAGCCAGCCAACTTTTGCTAAGGCTGTCGCCCGCAGGTGCTATGCCCCTCCTAGTCTATTCCATTCTTCTGGATAGATATGTTAGAATACCCTAGAGATACGGTGTTCTATACGTAAAGCTATTATTATAGAAATGCGGGTTTTAAATGTATGAAGAGGCTGTTCGTAATATTATAGGTGTAGTAGAGCGAATCTAGAGTCGAATCCTCAAATTTAAGTGGCCGCGGACACTTATAATTAACTTAACCTTGGTCCTAATCTAAGCTGATGAAAGCCAGCTCTTATATAGGCTGGTACGGCTACAATTAGGCATATCTAGGTTATAAATCTATTCTCTTTAATAATTGTGGTAGACATTAGTGGAACTTTATAGAACCTAATAATATTACCCTTCTGGGGTCTATACATTTTAAGCTACTCAATATTATAGGAGGGTATCAGGATATAGCCAAAACACCACACCTACGCCATGACCATAGTAGCTGCCAAGCTATTAATAATAATAGAACACATAAAATAACGCGCGTGAGTATAATATAAATAACTTGAAGAATCACTTAAGGAATATAAAGGGGAAAAGTCCTTAACTGTTATAATACAAGAAGTGAATGCTAATAACCCATTAATCACGTGCCTTTAATTAGCGCTATTATATAATGAGTAGGAATCTTAGTCATCCTATAACCTATACTGAAAGTGATAGAAAGTAACGAAAACAAGATGTAGTGGTGCGCCCTATTATAGTATATAGATAGTCAATCTAAATCCTATCTATAAGGCCTATAGAGCCAATATGGTATTATAAATATAATAGCCAAAGAAGAAAAGGAGTCAAGAGGGAAATAACTAGACATATAAGTTAATTACACTAGTAGGTACTTAAAACCTGAGACCTTACTCTAAGGATTGTTAGGGGCAGCAGTTCAAACCCTGCCCTGACTCTCCGCTATGTTATATGATCCACCATCCGGCTATATAGTCAGGGCTTCCCCCCTCCCTTCTTCCGTCTCTGGCTTTAGATCTTTGTATATATTGTAAAATTGTATTATATAAACTCCCGAATTCTATTAAGAAGATAACAATCAAGGGTTATATTCAAGATGTTCTCCCCTAGCTTCTTACTAATAATAACTTTATAGATTAATGTTTACCTTTTATTAAGACGCCAATTCTACTTACAAATGTAAAGAGACAATCGCTTAAGTAAAGAAGAATAGTTTAACTTATAGGCCTTTATAAAGGCGTGGGCAAATGATATAAATTCAATTGACCGAATGCCTATTCTATAGAGATCTAAAGCTATAGGGTAGAGAGAGGGAGGGAGCTCTATTTATATACATAGATAATAGTCATATAGCCTTATCTAAGTGATGAGTCTAGGCAGAGCTCAAACCACTACTCTAACAGCCTTGATATATCTCTAGATTTCTCAATTCTATAGCTAATAGTATACCCCCGTAAGAAGCCATTTCACCAGAGGAGAGTTACTATATATAGAAAAGGCAGGTTTAGTGTATTTCACCCAATTTCTTAAGATAGGAATAAACCAGAAGATAACTTAGACTGTATATATATAATAGCTATCATAGATAAATCTATTAGTGTAGTGTAGTGGGGCGCACCGCTGCACCTAGTTTTCGTTGCTTCCCACCACCTTCA